>VDFB02267692.1:72683-356743 GCA_007258455.2 Sequoia sempervirens | reverse complement strand
TAAGATGCCAAATTGATGATTGAAACACTAAACAATACCTTACAACAAACTATACCCATTGCACAGTGTATCCCAATATTGGTGTCACAATATACCTATGTGCTAGTTTGGACAAGTAAGGATGAGCACCTTATTAACAAATATTCTACTATATAAGTGTCTGAGAATGTGTTTATGATACACCCTTGTATTGCTATATTCATCCAGACATGATAGCAAAACATACAAAAAGTAGAACTTTAAAAGGTGTTTGAGTTGATGTATTTGGAGTGTGTTGAGGATGATAGGAGAGAAATCCAGTTACAGACTGGTGCCTTTAAACATTGGGCAACAGAGTCTCTAGGTTTAATCAAACAAGCAACAATTGAAAACAAGGTGATGGCTTAATCAAGTCACCACAAAAGACTATGCCTTTCAAAATGCACATGCAAGCTAGGCTCTACATATTCATTTAGAAAGACAATAGATAGTTGCAGAATATTAAGAGAGTCTACTTAGTAATCCTCAAGCATACCCACACATTTCCTTTATTATATTGAAAAGATACCATGCAAAGGCTTTGCAAGGATTTTATAGATTTTTGGTCGAAAAACTAATTAACATACATTTAGAAATACATACCATACATAAGGAGACACTCAACTAAGGTTGATTCTGCCTTTAATCAATCAATCTTCAAAGCTTGCAAATATTATTGCAGGTTTGGGAGAAAACCAAATCATTACAATATAAAAATAGCTATACCCAGAACTAGAAATCGAAACCTAGGGTTTCCTATGAATATCTTTCTTATGCTGGCTCGGCAAATGCTTCTCTTTGTAGAAATGTTATCCTCCTCCCTTCTTTTTTCTCCTCTCTTTTATATCGTTCTTCTTTCAGAACTTATATATCTTGTTGCATCATTAAGAAACCCTAGGAGAAAAAGCCACGAGTGTGAGAGACTATACCTGGGCTCCCATGTCTGCTTGTATGATACTCACATGGTCACACACCGTAAATCCATGCCTTAGCATTAATGAGCATGCAAATGAGGAAGAAAATCCCTGCAAAATCCGCAACAAATCTCTACCAAGGACTGATTTCTGTCAGAAAGGATGTTTGCGAACCATAAATAAGCATGGGTGCCGCCTTATCCCACTTGTAGTTGTTGAGAAATGCATTAAAAATCATCCCTAAAGCCTTAAAGATCAAATCTTGTAGTTGAGAAAGTAGCTGCAACATTAATGGCGTTTATGGCTGAAAACACGTCAATCTGGAGCATTGCTGAAGTCTCGGGCCCGAAACAATACTTGGTTCAATCATTAAAATGTTCATAAGCCAGAAAAACCATCTTTGTTGGACATTGGGCATCAGGTCTGCAACATACTGCTTGATGAGGACAATGATATAAAGAACATCGAAACACTGAGTCCCGAAAGAGAACCCTTGTTGGACATTGGGCTTCGGGTCTACCGCTTGTTGGAAGAACGAGAAGATGAAAGGAAATATGGAAAGATTTGAAAGAGTGCGAAAAGGAAGAAGGCATAGGGAGTTGGGAGTCGGGAGGAAGACTTACATCTTACTGCGGAGTGTGATAAAGTGTAAGAGGAAGGTTCGACCTCCAAAAGGTCGAAGACTCACAACATTGAGGATCGGAGAAAAAGCATTCGTCTTATCGAGGAGATAAGACAAAAGGCAGGCGAGAGACTCGATCTCCGAAGCCTAAAGGAAAGGCATCGGACATCGGGGGTTGGGCATAAGGCTTACGCCTTACAATGAAAAGATGATAAGAGGTAAGGAGGAAGACCAATCCCTAAAGTACGAAACATCGACACTTAGTCATTTTTCAAAGGATTTATTGAAACTTTGGTGATCGGGGGGAGGACTTATGGCTTACGGAAGGAAAGTGATAAGGGTTAAGGGTTAAGGCCGATGATCGAAACTTGAAACATTTAGGCAAGTGAAGGATTAAAAAGGGAAAAGGGGTAGGAGATCGGGAGCGATAGAAATGGTACGCAAGTAGGAAGACAACCAAAAGCCCGCAAGACTGAAAAGTTCAATACTTAGCCAATTTTGGATTTTTGCAAATGAGCTTTTGACTATAGCTTGGCAAGGGGGAAATGCAACTACCAGAGGGACTTGAACATGATACACCATTGAGATTTCTCAGATCGGTTATAATTGATGGGAATCATTAGGGTATAACACAAAGCACTATAAATTCATTAAATTTATAGGTTCCAACAGGGTGATGGCTGCTAAGGTGGCTACTTTTATATTTCTTTTTCTTTTCTTTTTGCTATAATATTTGTAATATTTTAATGGGGACATGACATTATACTTATTGTTATTTTAATCTAATGTCTGGAAGGTTATTGTTAGTTTGTTACTTATGAAATTTCTCTTTAGTTCCATTCTTTATTATTCTTGGTTTGAGTTTGTGTTCATTTTATACCTTACCTTTGCCTTACACCTATTTACCCTCTAGCTCTTCTTTGAGAAGAGGATTCCTAAAACATGATATGCTGAGAATGGAAGCAATTTGTAGGTGGAAACAAGGAATGGAAATAATTTCTTTTAACTTCCTGGATTATGTATATCCCTTGTGAGGGCGGCTGAGGGGACAAAAGGACACCTTACCAGTTTTGATATGGATAAATAGTGGATTCACAGCTTCAACCACTGGCTCTTTATGCACAATTTCTGATTTCCCAGCACTTTCTATTAGATCAATAATGTTTAAATGAAAGGAAATGAAGAAAAAATCATTGTTATGCTGTTATGTGAAGAAATGACTATAATTGGCATTTGTATTTCGCTTCTAATACATTGCTTGATGTGTGGTGGTGTACCGTGTAACCATTCAATTGGTTGATAAAAATGATAAAAGTTTTTTATAGCCTTGTGATGAATTCATAGCAGCCTGAGGATATTCTATTTCTTAGCTATAAATTTCAAATCTATTTGGGATGGCTATACAAATTGCGTTTCTTCCAATAGATGCCTGTGAATCAACTAAAATGCTTGATTGAATTTTACTTCTTAGAGTAAGCGGGCAATGGAATCAACCCATATGCTTGTCCTAATGATTTTGTGAATAGCTCCTATTTATACTCCTCATCTTCCTGAAAATACAAGCATGTTGATGTTCATGCTAAATGATCATCCCTGTATTTTGAATGGTATGTAAGGTTTTGGATTTGCATGATATGAATAAAAACCCTGAGCTTATTATTTGCTATCAAGCTATATGGCTGATATTCTTGTATCTTAATTATATTCTGTGAATTCATATTTCTTAGTGATATCTCCATATAATGGTTTAAAAGTGCATAGGAGCTGAATTGGATGAGTATGTACTGGATGAGGTGTTCTATGTTGTTTCATAAACTACATGTCAATGTATTAGAGAACATATGCATGACAAAGGAGTTTGAGGAATTTGAAGCACTCTTCTTGGTATAAAATGGATTCTTCATTCTTGTTCTGCAGACATTGTTCTTTTAAATGCTGGAGTTATCCTCTTTGTTCTGCTATGTTTCTACATATTGTTTATGCAAAAACATGGATAATTTCATAGTTATATTCATTCTTCAGAGCTTGTGAATTTACTGAGCTCTCTATTCTGTTTTCCTTCAGCATTTGCTGCACAGCCCTGTGGAGTGTTTAAGATATGAATGTTGTGTAGTAAGTGTTTGAACATCCAAGCAGTATGTAAACTTGGGATCTAACACAGTAATGAGAAATATCCTGCACCATTATATGCAAGCAGATAAACACTCAAAACATTCTTCAGAAACTTTTGAGGACAACTGCCCGAGGCTGCATTGCAGCTGAAAGGCCTTTTATATCTGATTTAGAGTCCACTGACAACAGTAAAGGAACTAAAAATGCCTAAGGCCTTTGGAGGACTGATAACAGATATGTAGATGGTTGGCTTTGAAATGAGACAATGGTGATAAAGCTGTACTGACTTTAAGTAGGGTATAGAGGCTTCTGATTTTTACAAGGGTAAATAATTTTCAATTAGCTTTTGGATCACACATGATTGATGTCATGAGAAGTTCTGCAATGCAGTTAATGCACACTTTCAAAAGAGATATTGCAATGTGTTTAGACTGACAAATAGTAAAAATAGAGCATATTCATCCAGCAGGACCCTTGTATCCACATGCTATTCACAAGTCCAAATGGAAAGTTATTAGCATGGAATTTGTGGAAGGATTGCCATTGGCACCTCATAGACATCACACTATTTTGATGGTAGTTGATAAGTTAAACCAAAGTGGCTCACTTCATTGCTGGAAAATTGGACTGATAGTTCTCCTTCCATAGCTAGCAGATTCATCAAGGAAATTTGTGGGTTACATGGTGTACCTAAAAATATTATATTTGATAGGAATAACAGGTTTACTTTTATGTTTTGGAATACCCTCCAAACAACATTGGACACTCAGATCAATTTTTATTATTGCTTATCATCCTGAGACAAATGGGCAGATAGAGAGAGTGAATCAGATTGTTGAGGACTTGTTGAAGATGTTTTGTATGGACCTTCAATCCAAGCTGAAAGAGTATTTACCTTTGGTGGAGTTTGCCTATAACAACTCTTATCAGTCTACATAGGTTATGGCACCCTTTGAAGATTTGTATTTACATAAGTGTAGAACTCCTCTAAGTT
Source organism: Sequoia sempervirens (assembly GCA_007258455.2). Taxonomy (NCBI): domain Eukaryota; kingdom Viridiplantae; phylum Streptophyta; class Pinopsida; order Cupressales; family Cupressaceae; genus Sequoia; species Sequoia sempervirens. Next base: position 352,083 of record VDFB02267692.1, on the reverse strand, counting down.
GGGATAACTTATAAAAAAAACTTGTGATTGACCTTGATATGTTGAGAGAAATGGATGAGCAAGTTAAGTTGATTAGGCAATGCTTGAAAAAAGTTTTTGGTCATCATAAAAATTATATATATAAGAGGCGAGTTCTTTGTGAGAGTCGGATCGCACGAGTTCTCTTTCCTTTGGTAAGGTATTGAAGTTGGCACTAAAGTATGTTGAGCCTTTCGATGTATTGGAAGTGGTTAATCTAGTAGATTATTAGTTGGATCTGCCTCTAACCCCGAGTTAGATCATGATCTGTTCGATTTGTTTATATTGAAAAAGTATTTACTTGTCTTTGGACATGTAATGGATGTTGGTGTAATATTGCACTTATTAATAAGGTTACTTAGGATGTTGGGAATATTTGATTATCCTTACCTAGATAGCTAATAATGATGTGTACACCTTGACTTGAGGTACACAAGTGCCATCACTGCCTCATCAATAATTAGTTGATGGCAGTTAGGTGACACCTCTGTTTAGTGAAGGCCATCTCTATCTTAGTTAGATTGAGTTAATTGATCTGCTTATTGGTAGTTCAACTTTTGACCTCTAAGTTAGATTGAGTTAACTCACCTCCTAATTGGGAGTAATTGTGAGTTGAAACTAATGACCTCTTGGACATGCCATCTTCTAGATTCATTTGTCTAGAGGCCTATATATATTTATATACTATCCTTTGTATCATATGTTTGTATATACTCAATATTAGAAATAGCCATTATTTACATTCTACATCATTTGTCTATTTGCTTGTAGCTTTTGTAACTTGTTTTCATTCATCTAGATTTAGGCTTGTGTTTGGATTTCCATTAAATATTACATGGTATTAGTGTCATGTTGGTGGTTGGAGCTTGTACACATCCTTTGAGGATTTGAGGTTCAGAGAGATTAGCTTTTAGTGCGTCCTAGCTTATAACTGATTGTGCCATTGCATTTGGAAGACTTCAAAAAACATAAATTGATTGTAAATTTGTTGATTTTGGAGTTGGGTAATTGGAGGCAATTTAAAAACAAATCCGTATCATATAGATCCATGCTGCTGTACTATACTGTTGATTGTACAATCCTATGTAGGCAATTTTTTTCCAATTGTGTAGGTGTTGGAGTCATCCATTGGTTGGTGCAATAAATTGCAATTTGGAGGTATAAATTTATGACGTGGATTTTCTAATTGTTGAAATTTTGATTTGAGTTTAAGGGTACCTTCCATACCCTACATCCTTGTATAAATTTGCAAAATGATTGAAGCACCTTGTAAGGCAGGCCCCCCCTTCCATTCCCATTGGCCATTGCAGCCATCATCAACAACCATTTCGTAGGCTATGACCTATTGAATCAATCACATCCCTTTTAATAAGGGCCACTTTCTTATTGGCTGCATAGATCCTATGCCTTAGGCCTAAGGTTCAATTTTCTCATTTCTAAGGTGATTCCCTCAACATCTAGTAGACCCCTTGCTTACGTGGCCCTCCAGATCCACACATAGGCCTATGTGGCATTTGATAACTATTTTAGTAGACTTCTTCAACTTTGGTGACCCTCGACTATTTTTGCAACTCACTAGATTTGGCTTGCTTGTAGGATCACTATATTTGGCGGAAAAGTTGGCAGTTTCCCTAGATTTGGTAGTTCTCTAGATGTGGAGGTCTTCTAAATTTATTTAGCAAACTTATATCTTGGAGTTATCTTTGGTAGAACTGCTAAATTTGGTATATTTTGCCAAATTTAGAGGTCTCTAAATTTGGTTGAATTTCTGTTGCCCTTTTAAGCATCTTACATTGAAATAGGCTTATCTTTTGCCTTGATTGCTAAATTTTTGATTTCTTATAGGCATTAGAAAGCTCTCTCCTAGCCCTACAATTTGATGTAATTTGTTTTATCCGTTTTTGATCATGTTGACTGTAATTTCAGCTTCAAACTCTCTTTTGCACATACAATGTACTCACACGAAGATAAAGTACCAAAACTTTGTTATTGTTAGTGTTGAATTCCAAGAGTTCGACAAGTCTGAATTTTCTTTAATGGTATTCGATCTACAAGAGCAGAACATTTATTGATTTCGATGTCTCCCATTGTGGATCGGACCTACATTAAATATATAAGGAAGAGACACATCCCATGAGCGGACATGTCTCCACAAAGTGGAGGCATGTCCGTTCATGAGATGTCTCATGAATTGTGCCTTTTCATCTTAACTAAACACCCGATCTCTAATCGGGGTTTGTTACTTAATAAACATAAATGCTTACCAAGTTCGATCTGAATTTATCTTGCACAAATAAATAATATCCAATCTGGAAATGATCACCGATAATGATGCTCGATCGGGATCCTATATGAAAACATGAAATGCTAATAATCTGCAATTAATAACCTCTAAATGCAGATCGATAATATACTTGGAATGTAGTAGATTTCGATATAAATGATGATGTATACAATTAATATATATGTGTGTATACATATGTCAGTACATACTGACATATATATACACACACATATGATCATCATTTCTATATCTGACCGAAGCTACCATATTTCAACACTCCCTCTTAGCTAGGGAAGATAACACTATCCAAGTATATAGTGATATCACCTTACTCGTGATATCAGAAGATATGGTATGCTTCTAAGAGAGTCAAGTCACTTGACATTCTTCATAACACATCTTCATTATGGTATGTGCACTGACATCAAGTCTCATGATGTCTACCATAATAAATCATGGCATATCCACGGATACATTTATCCACCATGATTATCCCATAAGGATCATAATGATCTTCAACTGATATCAAGTCTCATGATATCTATCAAAATGTCCAAGAGATACTATCATGACATATCCACGGATATCAAGTCACATGATATCCATCATGATAGTGAAACTAATCATTGTAGAGTCGTCACTTTACAATGTCAAATACAAGTGTTCATTATCAGAAAGATCGTCACCTTTCAATAATGTACACAGGGGGTGAGGGCCCATAAAGTCATGGAGTCACACACATGACAAAAGAGTTTACACATTAAACATCTTTTAAATACATTAGTACAAAATAAACAATTTGAGTCTCAATCTCAACAATAACTTACATTTCAACCATACCAAGTTTCTTCCGGAAGTGTTCAACTTTAACTCTGAGAGAGGCTTGGTGAGAATGTCTGTTGTTTGATCGTTTGTACTAATATACTCCAACTGGATCACATTCCTTTCTACCATGTCTCTCACATAGTGGTAAGGAATCTCTATATGCTTTGATTTATCATGGAATACTGGATTCACAGAAAGCTTAATACAACTCTGATTGTCATAGTGGATAATAGTAGGATTCAGGGGCTCACCAAATAATCCCACAAGCAATTTCCGGAGCCATACTACTTCTCTTGCTCCCATAGAGGCTGCAATATATTCGGCTTCTGTTGTACTCAATGCCACAGAAGATTGCTTCCTGCTAGACCAGGATATCATCGCAGACCTCAACCTGAAACAACATCCAGAGGTACTCTTTCGATCATCTTCTTTAGGTTCAGTAGGCTCCCTCTGAATCTTCAAGCACTTGCATCAACCTCCTGACCTCATTGTCCAAGATTGCCTCATAGCAGATCACTCTATTCTGGATAGGTTTGCGGAGCTACCAATATCAAATCCAGATGACAGTCTTTGAGCAATTTTGATCTCAGCAGCTGAAGAGGACTTTCAAGGATTTAACACTTGGCCTTGCAACACTGCAACCTTCACTTCTTCTCAGTGAGTCACAGAACTCCCTCTTGATCCCTACTTCAGAGCTTGCAAAGAAGACTTCTGGAAGTGAACTCCCTCTAGCCACCAACTCAGTCCCATGGCTGCAAGTTGTAACTTCACGCTTGATCATTTCTTTGGTCGGCATGACTTCCTCACAAGATGCCTCGAGCTTTTCATCACTAAGCAATCTCTCATCACCTTGTCCTGAAAGCATTTTAGAGAGAGATTACTAATAGTTTATAATTATCCAAAGAAATATTAAAGCTAGAATCATACAAGGTTTACTATCTCGGGTTATAATATGAATACATAAGAATTTATGAACAATATTAAAACATGAATAAGTAAATCAACCTAAAGGGAAATATATCAAAGGATCAGAATGAAGGGATAAAGAAACTTATCTTTATTGAATTCTGATATAACTTTTCCTTCCATCTTTTACTCCTCTCGAGAGTGCAAATCTCAGTACAACAAAAGACAATCTGCACAACACACATTATGCAGCCAGCATATTCAATATCGGACCAGCCTTCTCAAGGCAACATTGCAGTCCAAACACAAAGAGAATTTTATCGAAGTGATCATCCAATCACAACGAAAATATTCAGTTCTCTTTTCATCTCAGAGTCACACTCAGAGATCTTCACAATTGCAAGGAATAGAGGTATCTCCACAGGATCTTGTCACAAAGATCTCTTATTCAAGAGAAACCGCAATTTTGACTAAACACACATGATTAAAATAACCAAAGTCAGATTTGCACAACTTAGCAAACTGAAATTTTACCCTAGATTTCAAAAGTATAAACAGAAGAATACTTATCTCGATCCACAATCTTCCTTCGTTAGGTTCAAGGCCACTCAAGCCCGAACACGGCTCTGAATAGATATTTCCTCCAGTGATAGAATCGTATTTTCCAGACAGGTAGCAATATGTTTATGCAATTGTATGGCAACATGCAACTACAAACACTGTGATGACAGCAGTGAAACACCCAAGGAACAACTCACAAATCGCCCCCTCATAAGGATTATTATTCTCAGCTTGATAAATTTGGCTTATCCGCACTTAAAATGTCAACGATGGCAAAAGCATAGTCCTGATCACCTTCCCAAATATAGCCGGATTCCTCAAGTATAGTCAACTGTGCTGGCGAATATATCATTCGCTCTAACTCAGTCTTCTGCGAAAGAGAATAGATGTAGTAATTTCAGGAGAAGCCTGAAAGACTCCCTCAACGTCTTGTCGTGACAATATGCATAGGACGAGGAATAAATATCAATCTCCAGATTACCCCTGTTTTGATGATGGTTATGATTGACACGACACTATATGAATATATATTTATAAGTGCCCCCACTCAAATGCAAATCGAATGCCCAATGTCAACCTCATACCACCCGATCATGCAACAATATAATTGCTCCAGGCCTTCACGTCTCTATTCATAGATTCATTGGAAGAGATGAAATACAAACGGCTTTTTCCCTCACACAAACTGTTAGCGCCGAGCATACAAACACTTATATCTTTAACTCCACTCCATGAGTTCCTGTGTAAAACCCCAATCATTTCTTTGTTCTCAGACATTTGCGATATCCTTGTAACCTTCAGTGATTAACACATCCACGATTTGCCTTGTTTACTCGATACCATCCTTTAATCTGCCTAGCGATGACTTTGTCTTCCCCGTCATGTATTAGAGTACATCTGTTATGAAGTACATACTTGAATTCAAGGTCACAAGCTATACAAATGCGTCACAGAGTATATACTCAAATACACTCGAATACAATTACAATCATAGAGTACACACTTGAATACAACTGAGTTTAACGCTTCTCTTGTACCCGACCAGGATTCTTTATTTTCCACGATCCTTCTCTGCTTCACACGTTTCTTGATCCCCTTTGCTTTATTCCTGAGTGCCCATTTCCTTATATGCTTTTAGTCTCCTCCTCTCATTGAGAATACGAATTCCAACTTTAAGCAATATGTATGTAGATATACTTCATTGAAGTGCGGAAAAGTGCAGAAATATATTTTATGTTTAACAGACTGAATAGAACCCCATTAAGATACGTTATCTGGAATTCCTAGAAGTTGACGCTAAACTACAAATACCCAGTACCACAACCCCGCGGACTGGCTCATACACAACATTTGATTATTTAGGATGCTTCATCAAAAGCTTCCCAGTAACCACACACACTTATTGAATCATAAACTGTCTTCCCCAAATATCTCGACTTTCTTGCAAATAACATAAGATGAATGACTTTAATGAGTCAACTTCCACGTCAGATGGTCTGAATGCAAATATTATCACGCAATTCCCAACATTGCTTCTCGTCACCTTATTGTCTCCTGAAATGACCAATGATAAAAGGAATTTAACCACAACAGCCAAATAATAAATAATCAAATCCTTCTTGAGTGTAGCAGTGTGGTGTATAAGGATGGCGAGAGATAGAGGCTACGCAACCATCATGCCATCAGAAATCTCCTGGATGCATTTGAACTCGTGGAGTATGTTCCTGGAAGGGGATATAATTAAGAAATTTAGACTTGTGAATTTTTAACCACGACTCATATACCATGTTGAATTCCAAGAGTTTGACAAGTTTGAATTTTCTTTAATGGTATTCGATCTACAAGAGCAGAACATTTATTGATTTCAATGTCTCCCATTATGGATCAGACCTACATGAAATATATAAGGAAGAGACACATCCCATGAGTGGACACGTCTCCACAAAGTGGAGGCATGTCCGTTCATGAGATGTCTTATGAATTGTGCCTTTTCATCTTAACTAAACACCCAACCTCTAATAGGGGTTTGTTACTTAATAAACATAAATGCTTACCAAGATCGATCTGAATTTATCTTGCACAAATAAATAATATCCAATCTGGAAATGATCACCGATAATGATGCTCGATCGGGATCCTATATGAAAACATGAAATACTAATAATCTGTAATTAATAACCTCTAAATGCAGATCAATAATATACTTGGAATGTAGTAGATTTTGATATAAATGATGATGTATTCAATTAATATATATGTGTGTATACATATGTCAGTACATACTGACATATATATACACACGTATGATCATCATTTTTATATCTGACCGAAGCTACCATATTTCAACAAGATCATATTGGGATAATTCTTGAGGAATTCCATGATGGACCTGCTGGAGGCCATTTTGTACCAAGAACTACAACTCTTAAAATTATGAGAGTTGGATACTTTTGGCCAGATTTATTTAAAGATGCTCATGCTTATGTAAGAAAGTGCAGTAAATGTTCATTGTTTGCAAGAAAATAGAAACTTGCAGCTCTGCCCCTACATTTGATTCAAGTAGAGCAGCCTTTTGGTAAATGGGGATTGGATTTTATAGGTCCAATCAATCCACCTTCGAGTGTTGGACATAAGTGGATATTAACAGAAACAAACTACTTCACAAAGTGGACTAAAGCAGTTGCATTGAAGGAGGCAAATGAGACATCTGTCTTGAATTTATATCAAGACTTGGTTTCTAGGTTTGGTACACCAGATTCAATTATTTCTAATAATTATTTAGCATTCATAAGCTTGAAAGTTTCAAATTGGTTAGTAAAGCATAATATTTATCTGAATACTTCTTCAAATTATTACCCTCAGGATAATGGACAGGCTGAATCAACAAATAAAAATCTGATTAAGATCATTAAAAATACTATTGAAGATAATCAAAGATCATGGCATGATAAGCTGAAGTTAGCCCTTTGGGCTGATAGAGTTACACCAAAACGATCAACAATTTTTTCACCTTATGTTTTGGTTTATGGCAAAGAGGCCAAATTTCCTATTTCCATAGAGTTACCAACTTTGGAATACATAAAAGAGCTTGAGTTGCTTGAGGAGCAGCCAATGCAAATCAGGCTTGCTTAATTAATGGAGTTGGAGGAAACCATAAAATAAGCTTTCAGGAAGCTTGAGATCCACCATGGATAGATGAAGAAGACTTTTGACAGAAAAACAGTAGCAAGAATTTCCAGCGAAGGTGATTTAGTATTCAAGTGGGATGAGTTAAAAAGCAGACCTGGAAAACATACCAAATTTGATGCATGTGGGATGGTCCATACATCATTACAAAGAAGAAAGAGCACAATGCATTTCAACTTTCAAAGCTAGATGGTGAAATAATTTCAATCCCAGTGAATGGGATTCACCTGAAACAGTGTTATTAAGGATCAGTTTGCAAATGTAAATAGTTGAGTAGTTTTAGTTTTAGTTTTTTCTTTCAGTAAAGTGCTCCATGGCATGTTTCATTTCAGTATTGTTTTTTTTCAATAAGTGCAAATGTTGCACCTATTTTCTGACTCCATCTTAAACATAGTCATGATTAGTTTCTTTCAATTTTGTTTGTTTCCTAGTAGCTGAGTTACAAGATTTCTGAGTCAAAAGAGGACAACATGGACTCCATGCCCAATGGATAAGTTACATAATGAGTCTATGGTGTTTAGTAGGAAAACACTTCGTAGAGGTTGCCAAATTGTTACCTATTTTTAGCTACAACTCAAAATAGGTAGAGATGAATTGCATTCCTCGTTGAAAGGTACAAAATTTCTGCTAAAGTATTCATTATATTCCAGAATCTGATTACTTGTGAATTTCCAGTGTGATTATGCAAATGTTTGTAATAGAAGAACTCATAATTTGCATAAGAAATGTTGTTTTATTCATATTGTAAAAACCAAAGTCCCACACAAGCCGTGGGAGTAGCTTAATTTGATTTTCATAATCAAATAATGAATACAAAGTAAAGTTGTAAACTACACAACTGAAGATAATGTAAACATGAAAAAAAGGGGAGTGATTCATCATTGCCTATAATGACGAATAGTTTTGTACTTTATGTCTTCAAGTTGTTGTTTCTAAGTATCTCCAAGTTGTTTCGGCTCCAAACTCCATGGTTTCCTGCAAGAGTGTTGAAAGGTGGTGTTAGAGCAATGATAAATCACATCCTTCCTCATGCCTATATTACCAAAAAAAATTTAACCTACATCCTATCAGGCATTCATCAAATGATTAAGTCATCAAAAAAGGCAGATGTTTAGGGATAACAAAGTTCAATGGAAGCTTTCAACTTTAATTATTTTGCTAATTTGTTTGTTTAGTGTGTAGGTACAGGTATAATCAGATCATTTCAACCAACAGGTATTGTTATGAGTGGTGAGAAATGTGGCTCCCACAAGGGTTGAGCCTAGCTTGAATAACAATAGCATAAGCAACATTTCAATGTATCATCAATCATGAAAGGCAATGATTATTGCATAAGCGAGGATAACCAGATTAGCATCCAACAATGCCTCTATAATGAACATCTATATTCATAAGTAGTCATGTATGATGTTGTTCTACATTGTACTGAAAATAAAGAAAATAGCCTGATCAATAGTTCATAAACTGAAGTGAGAATTCATACAAGTAGAGTCACAAATATGTAAGATGGCAGCCCTTTGGAGTTTTAACATAACCAAGATGGACTGTAAATGAGAAAAAAAATATCATATGTAAGAGAGCAGTAATCTCATGTTAAAAAGCAGCAAATACAGTCAATAAAGACAGTAATTTCAATGTATGACAGTCAATAAAGGGCAGATTAAGAAGGGGTAGGAACAAGATAAGGAGTAGAAAATTAGAGCAACAAAAGAAGCCCAAAAAGTGCAACAATAAGGCAAGTGAAAGAGCATGTACATTGACTGACAAGGACAACTACGTTACAATTTGAATAGTGGCAGCCTACTGAATAGTCATGGAACTATGAACAAGTTGGATTTATGTTTTCATAGTCGCTTAAGTGACAGTCCTATGGGCACTATATTCAACAATGAAATATGATGCAAACAAAGTATAATAATGATCAACAGATGGAGTTTCATGACCATAGTTAAAAGGATCACATCTAAAACTTCCTTGCATAAAGATGAAAATATGATAGTCCAAATCACATGTTCATAGAGGTAACAAATAACCATGAATGCATATTTCAGCAGAGTATCAGGAAGTATTCATGATTAATAAGATAAGAATCAATGATTGATAAATGGAAGGCAGTCACTCTAACCAATGACACTCTACAGGACAACAAGGATATGACAAAGCAAGTATGGTTGAATAGATTTAAGAATAGTAGTGCTAATGCTATGTAGTAAATAAGTTGCTAGCTTGAGATGAAATGAATACAAAATAAAATGGAAGGAATAAGACCCTTAAGCATGAGACAGAAGTAGAAGTTCATGACTTGCAAGCATGAAAAAACCACATGTCAAAATTTGAACTAATACAAACCCTAGTTGTAGGAAGACAATTTTGAAGAAACCCCAACAATCGTGGCTATAGGAAGAGGAAAAACCCTCGAATCTCTTGAGAGGAAAATCAAGGAAACATAGAGGCCAAACTCTCAGGCAAGAAAAGGAGAACCAAAGGAAAATTTAGTTTCTTGTATCAATCATTAAAGATAATAAACTAAGAAAGGAAGAGATTTTCATCATTTTGCATCCATTGAGCTCGATTTGAGCTTCTTCTTAACATAAAATGAAGGAATATTAGCGTTTCCAACAAAAAGGAGAGCTTACCGACACATCGTTCTAGTTGGTTATTGCCATAACCGTAGATATAAACTTCAGGAAAACCTCTAGTAGCAGCCTCAAAGCAGAAAAATATCAACAAAGATATTAAACAAATAAAGATGCATCAGAAATATGCTACAACCGTAGCTTAAAAGCCTGAAAAAACCTTTCAAAATGAGGTTCAATCTCAGATTTATCAATGATAATCATTTACCATTCATTCCCAACAAGGAATCTTCAAATAAATCACCCAGATGCAGCTTGAATGGTAAAAGATAATCTTGAAACCCTACCCAGGCATGGCAACGCAACAACTTGCTCTCTTTTTCTCCAAAATGAAAAATGAAAAATGATTATGTTTTAGGGTTCGATGGCTTTTTCCACAAGCCTAATTCTTCTTTGATATTTTTGACCTTAGCTTTTAAGAAGAAAATCATTTCATTCTAATGGCAACGTGGTCTTGACTTTGGAAGTCAATTGACCTAGTCAGTTGTGAGCTCGTAAGTTTCATGTTGCATGAGTAATATAAAGGGGTGTATATTTATTTAAAAAATCTTTTGTAGAACCCCTTTATGTTATTTGTAAATGTTTTATTTTAACATTATTTAAACAATTTTATTGATTGTTTTTAATAATTGTTAATTTAAACTATTATGGAGAAGAGAAGGTGAACTAAGAGATTTTAAAAGGTGAATTTCACTTACATTTTTGCATGATCAACGATAAGATTAAATATTAAAGGTATTTTTATCTTAATATTTAACATATAAATGTAAAGGAGAACAAATATACATTAAATATTAAAATAATCACATCAATTATTTTTAATATTTAATCATAGAGTTACTTTTCTAAGAAACCATGCAAGGAAGATAAGTGAAGATTAGTTGAAGGACTGAAATCATGCAAATTATGGAGATTCTTGACACATTACCTCAGTTTCACGCCATCTCACGAGATATTTTGATTATGCATGACATTAGTTGGAGTTTGTAGTGCATGGGATTCAATTCACTTTAGTTGCGGGCCCATTTTTTTAGGGTTTTTGCTTTTGCTTGTGAGAGGCATTTGAGGAAGATATTTTCACTTTTAGATCACTTTCAGTGCCACCTGCGTGTACATCCGAGCCAATTTGAGTTACAATTCAATGACATATGCAGTATGAGGTAGAGTTTTTTGTTGTTTAAGCTCAGTTCACAGTATCAAAGGTCATTTTTTTCAGGCATTTTTTTCTTTGCTCGTGAGAAGCATGATGCTTTTTCTCACTTTTAGTTCACATGGATTTTCACCTCTTGGATGCTTTATGCATGCCTTTTTTGTATATATTGAGGAAAAGAATTAGTTTTTCCTCGGTTCTTGTTTTCTAACTTTGCCTTCAACAAAGAGACTTCATGTAACTCAGTTTTTATAGATTAATATATTTAGCAGGTTCTACAGGTTATCAAACATTGTTTTATTGTAGAGTTTCCTTCAAATGTTTCATCAAAGCAAGTGTTTCCCTTCTTAGCTTTTGATGCCTTGTGTTTTTCAGTGATTTGATGCAAGTTTAATGTGTTTTGTTTAGAAACCTTTAAATTTTTGTCTCACTTATTAATACATGTGCATAAAAGGCAATTTGTTACAAGTTATTAACTATGCTTGCGTTATTTACTTTTCCTCTTAAATTGTAAAAACCCTATTTTTCCTTTGTGAGGGAAAGATTAAACAAAGCCTCTTAACGAATTATTTTTGTGATTTAAGTGCCCAGATTAGGTTGTGTCAACAGATTTTTAAGAATGTTTTTTTTTAAGCCAAAAGTGGTAGCCCACTTATAATTTTATTTATAATATTTTAATACATATTGTTGGCTCAGGCGGACATACTGGTGGGAAAGAGCCAGCAAGAAAACCCCCAGTCGTAGTCCGAGTAATAGTTTTTACAATCACTATAAAGACCAGAATGGTCATTTATAATTTACAATTCTTCATCCTTCTTGATACAACTGAACTAGATCCCCATTTATGACTAAAAAACCCAAACCAAATATACTGACTCTATGTATATCAGTATCCCTTAAGCCAAAATTCAACCCATTACACATTTACAACATACATTATGCTAAAAAGATGTAGATTTGCTTCTAGCTCTTTAAAAGCCATTAATGAAACTTTCTTCAGTATCCACATGCTTTCCTTTATGTTGACAGTCATAAGATGGAACTGTTTTGTTAATGTCAGGAACATAACGGTAGCAAAACTTACTTTTAGCAGCTTGTGAAGTGGCTAGGAGTTGCAGATCATGAATACATACATGACTTCTCAAAAAAGAAATTGCATGAAATTTTATTTTGAAATCATCAATATCTTCCATAGAAATAGCCAATCTATATTTATTGAGAACCTGATATAGATGCACATAATTATCATGCATTGTGGACAATAACATGCCTCGGAAAATCTATGCATACCTCTTCTTATGGAACAAGAGGTGACATGGAAACAAACCACCTATCAATCCATCTCCCAATGTGAAGTCATACTGTTGAACACTATTTAGCAGGGCATCATTTTCCAAATATACACTAACAACAAACTTGTTAGCAATAATCTTTAGAACATCGAAATTTTGAACTAGGTCCAAAATATTTGATAAGAAAATAGAAAGGAAATTCGCAGGAAAAATTATCCTTTGCAACTTCATTTGTAAAATATCCCCCCCAATGATAACTTTGATGCAATTTAAAACAAATATGCACTTGACTTTAAATACCTTTTGCAATTCATCCTTATCGATTAAAGTCGAGAAGGGTTCCTCCCAAGATTTAACTTTAACAGGAACTTTGTAGTTGCGAACTTTAAACTCTGCCAATTCCATACTCTCGAATTCTCTAGAATGTTAAGAACCAAGAGCAGAATTATTTGAAACAAATGAACAGAGTAAACAGTATATAGCCAAACTTCACGTTCACACGATATAAGCATTGGAAAACACCCAGTAAGGATAGCACGGGTGAAGGATAATCGAGGATACATTACAATTTTGAGCTTTCCATACTATAATGCTAGCATTGTATTGTAAATGTTGCCAATAAAATGACTTTATATCCTTCAATAGCAAAGTACCATTGTAAGCATCCTAATATTACTAATAGAGAGTTTTAGCAACACTTCAAACCGTGATATCCTTACTAGATACCCAATGCTCCACCAATTTTGTACACTCTGGCTTATATTGCATAATGTCTTAGGTAGCCACAATAGTTGAGGCCTCACATGTCATCGTATGACATGAATAACTGGATCAACACAAATTCTGCAAGCTTATCACAATAATCAATAGAAGTACCCATCTGACAAAATAAGTACAAGTGGTTTAGAAAGCCACAACAACTGAGGCCACACATGCCATCGTATGGCATATTTAAATGAATCAACACAAAATCCTACAATCTTATCACATAAAACATTAGTAGTACCAAGTTGACAAAATATTGCATATAGATTTGACATAAAAGTCCTGACCAAATGCAAACTTTCGTGTCAAATGTGTATATAAAAACCACAATTGCCTTAGAGTACCACAACATCTAATACTGCACATATCAACATGTAATAACTGCAAACTTGGTACCGTGACCATGAAAATGATTATGCAATAACATGCCAACCAAAATACTTAAAGCTGAACAAAAGTGACTTCAAAGAAACAATCAATAATCCAAAGATTGTTGTAGTTTTAGATGCCCTGTTTATCTTGATTAATTAGATCAAACAAATTCGGGAATGCCTTTATATCAATGGGAACATTTGAGTCGTTAAAAGCTTTTTGTTCACTCCCCATCACTGCTAGATAATCAACAACTTTATTACCTTCACGATATGTATGTGTAATTATTGACCTTTCTAATTTATCAATTAAACACCATACTTTTTTAAGCACATATTGAAGATTCCAATTTTGAATTCGCCTCATTCTGATTGCATTGATTATAATCAGAGAATCCCCTTCTACATGCAATTTTGAAAAACCCCATTTAATCGCCAGTTCCATACCATATAATAAAGCTTGTGCTTCAGCATAGTTATTTGTGGCATTAGACAAGAAAAAAGAATATGCTACTAGCACTTCCCCTGTTTCATTTCTAGAGTAGATTCCCGCACCTGAAAAACCTGGGTTACCCTTAGAGGCCCCGTCAAAATTCAATTTGACGAAACCATTTTGTGGAGGGAGCTAGGAGACTAAGGCTCTATTAACTTTTGAGATATCCTTTTTGAAAAGACTACCATCAAAAGGTAATTTAATGAATTTCCATTTTTTTAGAATTGAGGTGTCCCAATTTGTAAATGAATAATTTATAACCTTATCCCTTTGGACACAAGAATTAACCCCCTCTGAAATAGCTTTCTCAATTTTTAACAATAACACTTCAATCGGGGATTTGATTTTTCTGAAGATCCTCATATTTCGTTCCCACCAAATATTCCAAGTCACAAGAGTAGGAATGATGGTCCATATGCATGCAAAAAAAGATGATTTGAATAAAATCGACCATGCTTGGAAAAGGTCCCATAATGAATTTGGCAAAGGAAAACAAATCTGGAGTCCACTTTGGATAAAATTCCAACATTGATTAGCCACTACACATTGAGCAAACAGATGATCAACTGTTTCAGGTTCCTCATCACATAAGGGGCACTTGAAGGGGTCAACAATTCTTAATTTAACAAGACGATCACTTGTTAAAATTCTTTTTTGTAAAGTAAGCCATGTAAGAATCCCAGCCTTTGGAAGGACTTTATTATTCCAACAAAATTTGAAGGCTCGTTGAGGTTCAATTGATAAATTTGATTTTGCTAAGACTGCATAGCCTTTCTTAACTGAATATGAACCAAATTTTTAAGCTGACCATATTAATCTGTCAACCTTTGAAGATAAATAAACTAATTTATCTTTTAGTGAACTATTAAATAAAGCAGCTTGTTGATTACTTAATAATGAGGCTGGTGGTGATTTCCAAATTACCTTACCCAATATTGGATTTGAAGACTAAACATAGTCCAATAAATTATCCCCCCAAGCATGAGACAAAATTTATTGTCTCATGCAACTCTTGATTAGAGACCAAGGGAGGCTTACCTAACCATTAATCTTTCTAAAATTTGACACTTCTCCCATCATTTACTTCCCAAGAAGAATGCTCTATTATAATATTTTTTTTGTTTATAATAAAATTCCAAATTGATGACCCCTTTGGAGGATCAACCACCGTGAAAATTCTAAGTGGGTTGGAACTATCCAAGTATTTTGCGTGCAAAATTTTCACCCATTTAGCCTCTAGGTTTGTGTACATCTTTCATGCAAGTTTTTCCCCAAAGGCTTTATTTCTCCACTTGAGATTATGTACCTTTGCCCCACCTTGAATTTTTCCTTTTGCCAGACCTTCTAAGGAGATTAGAGGAATCTTTTTCTTTTCATCAATCTTTTTCTTTTTGATTTTTGAGAATGTTAGTTGTGATTAGGTTTTCACATTAGTTTCCTTTTCGGTGAATCACCACAGTTTGGTTTTCTAGTTTTGCATCAGATTTAATCTTTTCCCTTTTTCAAGCAACTTTTTAGTCCATAATAAGAAGATCATATAGGAAGCCAACCTAGAATTTGGAGGTTCAATCTCATTACAGGTCACCCACAACCTGAGTTTGATCCCATGTTACACAGGATTGCAGAGCTTCTCGGCCTTGCATGTGGGTGCAGATCTTGTTGATAACAAATATACTCAACCATGTTTACTCAAGTTGTTGTCAAGAGTATGGAGCTCAAGTTGATGGAGCATGAGAAGGCTCAAACTAACATGAATGATGAGGTGAATAGATTGTTCATGGAAAATGTAAAACTTAAGCAACAATTTAGAGGAGCCAACTCTTCTCAAAGCAAAGAGATTGTAGTTTATCAACCTCCCACAGCTTAGAAATTTGGTATTGATACAATTCCCATTGATCTAGTAAATGCATTAAAACAAGACTTGGAATAGGAAATTGAAGACTTGAAAAAACTAAATAAGGATATTAAAGAAGGGGTGAGAAGTCAAATCCTTGGTACATTGGAAAAGGTTTTGGAACATAGGGTCAAGATAATTATGGATAAGATAGAAAGTGTACACGAGTGCTATACTTCCTTATCCCAAGCACTAGAGTAGATGAAGGCTCATGTCCTGATCTTATACCCTTTGTTTAAAAAATGTCACCCTATTCATCATACTTTGATAACATTATGAAAGGTTTTACAAAGAAGTGTGGATGCTCTTGTGACCCTAAAGCCTATTGAAAGAAAAGTGAAAATGGTTATTGATGAATTTCAATATATATGGGGAAAGTTAGAAGATCAGAACAAGAATGGAATCTTTTCATACACTTAAGCATTGGTTTGTACCAAAGATTCTGGGGAACAATGATCTTCTCGAAGGTTTGGATGACTGGAAGAAAGAGTTCAGCCATATAGTTCCTAATTGTCTCACTCATTTTCAAAAAGATCAGGAGGTAAATATTCAAAGTTTCAATTTAATTCTGGATGGGCTAATTGCATTGGACTTAGGTTATTCAAAGTTTATTATAGAATCCAGAGGGTTGTTGGACAATAGGTGGAAGATTCATTTGGAAAATGTGCCACAAATTTAGGAATACAAATGGCCTAATGATTATATAGTGTTCCAATGGGAGCAAGAATATTTGTCTCCTCCCAAGGATTAGGCCTTGTATTAGAGTAGTTCGAAGTGTCAAGCCTTGTGTTCATTACCAAGAAGAGGGGACCTTGCTAGATCTATTGATCACAGGTGCCTTGTGATTATTAATAGACTTTGGATGTGCTTCAAGTGCTTTGACCTTCAATGTTAAGATGTTTTTTATTTTTATGCTTTCTACTAAATCAATTGTACTCATGTGATATTTTGGACAAACAAAAGATAATCAATATAATATTTTTTTAGTTTATACATTTGTGTGGGTAGTTGAAAGGCTGTTTGAAATTGTAACGGTCTAAAGCTTGTTGCTTCCCTCATTCACCTATAAGAGGGAAACCAAGATCGTGGTAAAGAGGGAAATTGGGGGGAAAAAGAGCCACATATTATAAGAAATTTTTGAAGTGAAGTAATGAAAATAAAGCTATAATTTGGTGACAGGATTTTGGTTTCAATTGTTTGTTGATTTTATTGATAATGATTGTCTTACTATCTCCAGTTTGATGTTTTCCTTGTTATTTAAATCAATATATCAAGTGTATATTTGGTTTATAAAAAAAAATTTAGTATTTTGTGTGGTTTATTTGATTGGTTTCTTCAAGAAAGAATTAAATTCATTTGAATGTCATACTGATATGGAAAATTCATTTGGATTAATAAGAAGAGCTTGGTAATTAACTTCCTTGCACATTTATGCAAGTCATCAACATCTAAGTGCCAAACAATTTGAGTTATAACCAGAAGGAGGACACATATCATTCTATATTTTGACTTCATTACCCAATGGAAGAAATGCATTGATCATCTCCATACCCAAAACATTCTCTTGTAAAAACCTTTTCCATACATCTTAATTTTTTTTTGTAGGAGTAGGAGTAGTTAATTTTGTATTTGAATTGTCTATTTCTAACCCTCATGCCAGTGTGAAATAGATTGAGAGAGGATGATTTAATTGAAAAAATTGTGATAAGACAAACCCTACAAATATGTATGATGTTTTTAATCTACTTGATTATCATCAGTTAATCCTGGAGAGTTAATAGTCATTGGTGATAAAGGTACACCCGCCTAAGCATAGTAGAGCCTAAAGAGTAGGGAATTCTAGCCATCTTGGTTGATTTTGTTCGTTGGCTAGATCACTTGTTGAACCTGATCATAAAGCTTGGCATACTTTTAGGGTTTAACAATCTATCGATTTGGGGACCAATAAACTCTTTGTTTGTTTCCCATATTTTATAACAAGCATCTGAGAATCAGTGTCGAACCATTTATAAAAAAAATCATTCTTTCTTGGCATGAATGCTACCTTCTTCTTACCCTGTTTAAGTTGAGTTTCATGAGGAGTGCTAGAATATGTAAAAAAATCATATAATATTTAGTCCCTTTAAGTTATTGATTATCACAACACATCTTTGGGTTATGCTTATATTATGGGTACTATGTACCTTATGTATTGGGTTTACATGTTTTAGTGAGCCTAATTGTGTCAAGTAACCCACATGTATATCATGTTGGGACTCAAACTTGTAGTGCCATATCTTGCTTGAGTCCCATTCCTTTTGTTGCCTTTTCCCTATTTTGGACCATCATTTATACTTGATTCAAAAGATCTTCATTGGATCCCTCTGTTAAAAAAAATGTCTCTTTGTGTTGTGTTGCTTCCCCCTTATACTTAGGTCATTTTCCCAAATTATCAAATTACAAAATTGTTGAAGTTTAAGTTTACCAGTTTACAAACTTCGTGAAACCTTGACAAAGGAACAAGTAAAATACACTAGGTTCATGAGTTTGTGAACTTTATGAAAATTTGACAAGGTTCTTGATGTTGGCAATTTTATGAGTTCATGAACTATATGAAAAGTGTGATATGGTTTTACATGTCACCAAAAGTGTGAAATTTTGAAGAAGGAAGATAAAAAGAAAATTACAAGGTTTTTGATGTTAGTAAGTTCATGAGTTGTGAACTTATTGAAAGTGTGAAATAGGTTTGTGAGTTATTCATTTCATCAAAAGTGTGACATGTTGAAGAGAAAGAGAAAGAGAAGAAGAGAGACAAAAAGAAAGAAAGAGCGAAAAGTGGCCAAGTTCTAAATATCAATGAGTTTTGGAGTTTAAGAACTTACAGTTGAAAGTGAGACATAGTTAGTGAAAGGCCAAAATATCTAATGTAAAAAGTAACATGGAAAATATATTAAGTTTTAAATGGGCCAAAAAGGAAATATTATAATGTTTTACATGTCAATGCCACACTTGTATGCCTCACCCACCCTTCGAGTGTCATGAAAGCAACTAGTGGCCTTCATCTACCATATTATCCTTACACAATTTGAGCCCTTCATTTCTAGGAAAGATTCATTTGTGATTGTGAATTTCAAAATCAAACGGTTGCTACATTCATTCTCTAGCTAGTATGATATTCTTCTATTTCTTATGGTTATTTTTGGGGGATTTGTTGGTGTTAGTATTTTAAGGGGTAAATGCTTTTGACCTGGAGCTATGAACCGGTGAGGTCACAAATGGGGGACCTCATCCCCAATTTAAATATTCAATAATTGCGCCCTGATGGGGTTTGGACCTTGATGGCAAGAACAACACCACAACAACTTAACTGTCATACCATGCCAATATTGGTAGGATTTTTTGGTGTTATAAATATAAGTTTTTGATTCATTCTTTGGGTTGGTTGTTGAGTTAATTTTTTGGTAAATGATCTAAAGACTATAACTAATTCCAAGACATCAAATGTTTCTAGTCTAAGGTAAAAACAAAGGAATACATCTTATGAGGACTATAAATGGTTTGTAAAACACATATGCATGTAATGGTATGACTCCATGATAGTTTCTAATAATTTAGGGAAATCTATAGTTATGTCAACTATATATTTTCTCTCAGCTCATTTGTTGGTGTGATTGTAATAGGTGTTAGATGAAAAGTGACAAATTTTAATGAATTAAAATACTATTGTAATGGTCTTCATTGTATGTGGATTCATTTAGTTTTGATATAGATTATTAACTGTCATTTAAATATGATGTGACCTTTGATTGCCATGTAAATGGAATCTAGTTCTGTTAATACTCTGGCTAATGGTATCTTTTTTCTCTTTGTTATTGAATGGAGTAGGCATCGGTCCACATTGGTGAAGGATCAAATATCTATCATTTGAACACATCGATATTGTTAGAAGTAGGAGTAGATTAAGTTTATTTTGGAATATACATGTTGTTGATAATTCAGTATTACAAAATTGGGACTAATCTTAAGCAAACTTGGATAGATAAATTATTAAAGAGTCATGGCATGCATGTTCGCACCTTGCCACTGTGTGTGTAATTTCAAAATAAATCATTTAAAGGGATTAAAATAGTGTTGTTATCTATAGGTTCATGTATAAGGTGTTATCAACTATATAAAAATATTTTATGCAACTAGTTTATCTTGACCTAGTGACAATTATAGGGGTCAAGAATACATTGGGTATATCTTCCATTGTTACAATCATGTTACGTTTTAATTGGTTTAAAACCATATCAAGGATATCTTTTGGACGCCCTCCTAGGTTTAGCCAAGCCCAAAGTGCAAGAGAGACTATCCATTCTCATTAGTTGGCCTTTAAAAACCTCCTCAATATGTTGATGAACCACCATTTTACCTTCTTGATGATAAATCCTTGGACCTAAAGGTAAAGCCGAGTTCTAGAATTATGGAGCAATACTTTTGGGACCCAACATATCACATATTGCAAACTACATTATATTGACATAAGTTCCATTATTGATTTGGCCTATCTCTGCAACATAAAGTGTGAATTGTGCATAAAAATAAGCAATCATTCTTGCCATTTCATCTAATTAATTCTTATGACTTTTTACATCATGAAACACTTATTGTCTTTAGTGTATTTCTTGATAGCTTCACATATTGGCATTCTTTCTCTCATTTGCTATTGGATTTCATATTATTATTTGGCATGGCTTTAGTTGCATAATCTATTAAATACAAAAAATCTTGTTGAATCAAGTTAATTGTTTGTGCTTCCAACAAAAGTGGAAAGCTCAATAAGCAAATCATATGACAAACACTGATTTTTTTAAAAATGTAATAGAAATAAAATGATACATCAAAGAAAACCTAAAACTATTTAATTGAGAATTGAACCCTAACAATAACACAAAAATCAAAGTGGTTTAGATATAGAATTAGAATAATATGCAAAAACTAATGTGATGATAGTTAAATGACGTACTCTTTTCTTTAGTAACAATTTTTTTATTAAGGAAAGATGGTTAGGTATCAACCAAGCATTGCATCAAACATTATTGTGATGAATTCCTAGATGAGCAACAAAAAAATAAGATGCATTTAGTTCCTAATTATATAGAATTTGTAACTTTCAAGCTTAAATGACACATTGATTGATGGTCTTCATTACTTATAAGGGGACACATACTTGTGTGTGACTTAATTACAAGTAATGAATCATATAATGCCTCCAGTGTGCAAATATAGCAAATAAGATGTTAAAAACATTTAGTCACTCATGACCTAATTTTACCTACTTTTGTTAAGCTTTGATTGGTGTTTTTAAAATAGATTTCTAGGATGCCATGTTGATGTTACATTGCCCAAATTGTATTATATAATAATTAATTAAAAAATCAATATGATTTTTTAAGTTTTAGCTCCATAAAAATAAATTCAAATACAGTTCTCAAGGATCAACCCTTCTATACAATAGATTTAATTTACCTAGATTTTTTTTTCAATTATAAATTATTAAATTAAAATTGAATTCTTTTAAAATAACTCTTGATAATAATTTCCTTACAATTGTTTCATTTTTAAGTTTTAGATTTGCCCTAAAAAATAAACATGAAAACTACTTTAAAATCATTCTATTATGTTAAAGAATAATGGTATGTAACATTTTAAAATGTCTTTGTAATAAGTTTAGGTAGATTTGTCCTCTCTACATGCCCGATCTTAGTTATTAAAAATCATTCAAGATAGTTTTATATTGAAAGGTGGTAAAAGATCGTTTAGCTAAAAAGTTTGTACTTAGTGGTTAGCATGTCAATTATTTATGATGCTTGAGTATTTAAGATGGTTCTATATTGAAAGGTGGTACAAGAGCTTCTCTTGAGAAAATATAATTAAAAATATGAGACCATATAAAATTTTCTCTTCATCAACCATTCAAGACCATTCAATTATAATGTCATGTTGTGGTCAATGTATTGAGATAACCCTTAATCTGAATAACCAACTTATTAATTATAATATACCAACTCTTTAAACTCTTTTGAAAACTATTAAAAGAAAGAGCCATGCATGTTATAATCAAGCTCTAGGAAAATTCACTGCCAACAATTCACCTCCAACTATTCATCGCCGTGGAAAATTCACCACCAACAATTCATCGCCGTGGAAAATTCACCACTAGCAATTCATCGTCGTAGATAATTCATCGCATATATAATTAAGAAATTGTTGGTGGCAAATTTTCCAAGAAATGAATTACTGGTGATGAATTTTCCTAAAATGTAATCCAAAACATTTATACAACAAAAATTCTCACACAATTTAATTAAAAAACAACAATAATCACTATGAATTGTAAAAATTTGATATCATTAACTTACCGTAACAATTTGGTTCCATAGAGTTACAAAATCCAAGAGAACATAGTTAAGCACGGAGAGTTAAACCTCTCAACTCGATCCTTCGCGTATTTGTTATGCTTTGATTGGTTTAAATTAATAAAAACATTTTAAAGCGATGTCCATCGATCCTTGTGACGCCAATCGCACGGTGGAGACTTGGGAGAAGACACGGCCACGGATCAACAAAGGATTTAACGGTCCCAGATTTAAAATGGTCGAGCGGGAAAAAAAATCAAATTTGTGAGACGCGGCGGGTATAAAGGTGCGGAGGGCAAGCGAAAAAATCATCAGATCTGTTATGGTTTAGCAGAGCACACCATTGAAGAGGATTTTTCTGTTATTGAATAGAGGGAAATATGTCGGGGCGCGGAAAGGGTGGAAAGGGGCTGGGCAAAGGAGGTGCCAAGAGGCACAGGAAGGTGCTGCGAGATAACATTCAGGGTATCACCAAGCCTGCCATTCGCCGTCTGGCAAGGAGAGGAGGCGTTAAGCGCATCAGTGGCCTCATTTATGAAGAGACCAGGGGTGTTCTCAAGATATTTCTCGAGAATGTTATTAGAGATGCCGTTACCTACACTGAGCATGCCCGTAGGAAGACTGTTACCGCTATGGACGTCGTCTATGCCTTGAAAAGACAGGGCAGGACCCTCTATGGCTTTGGCGGTTGAGTTTCTGAATTCTCTTGTTCTAACTCTATGGTGTCTTTTGACACCACCATATGTTGGAAGTTTTTAATACTCTGCTAAAGACAGTAGGTCTGTTTCTTGTAGCTTTTATTCTCAGCCATTTTAAGATTTATAGGGGTTTTCAATGCTAGTGCGGTGGTTCTGGTAAATCTTTATTATTGGCATTGAAGTGTGTTTTTAATGGTGAAGTATTTTAGTCTAATAAATTATAGTAAAATGGCTTGGTATCCACAGGGTGATTTCCGTCTTGTGAGAGAGCTGTTAAAACATTCATTGTATTTTGATGTTTGGGAGGTGTGTTTGATTTAAAAATGCATTTTTTCTTAGCTCTGAAGTCTGATTTGTGAATTCGTTTAATTTTAGTGGTTTAGGGATTGAATCTTCTGTCAATGGTTAGGGGATTTCTTACTTGTTAAGCCCCAAGGATCTGGTTGGGTTTTTTTGGAAGGTTTTCTGATTTGTGGCATGTTATGCTTGTTTTAATCTAACTGATCAAAGCTAAATTTTGAATTTTTTTTTTAGTTTTTGGTTTTTAAGGGTATTGGTTAGCAACTGACATGGTGTGGGCAATTGAATTTTTATGCTGGGTTATTACAAGTGGTCTTTAGATAATTTTGGAGGATGCATATTTTTGCAAGAATGGCTCTCCAAGTCTTGTATGCTATCTTCTTGCAACTTGTTTTAAATTTGCTTAATTTCAATTATTGGTTTCCGATTGCATTCTGGTGTGAGGCATCCGTTGCAAGGATAATTATAATCTTAGACGAGAATTACTTGATTCTACAGAAGACAGAGCGGCTATTTTTTTGGGTTTGCTTGCGGTTGTGCTTTTATAATGATTTTACTTCACTAAAATATCACAATCTTCGTCTTCTCGCCGAAAATTTCAGGATATTTTCAAATAGCAGATCAATATTATGCGCTTCTGATTCTACGATTCTATATAGTGTAAGGCTTCCCTTACTACAGAAGAATGGAGATGTGCTCCAGCGATGAAGTTACATAATGTTATATTGCCAGTTACATTTTGACAGTTATAAGTTTTCCAAGTAGAATATGGATTCATCTGCTTAGGGTTTTGCCAGTTACTTCGTTTTGGATGCTCTGGGGAAACTCTACTAGGTGAGAAGACTCAGTGCTTGAGCATGTTTTAATAGTAGATTTTTCTATAATGTCCAATAGTTGTGATAATAGTTTATATAATGATCAATAGTTGTGATAGTAGTTTATATAATGATCAATAGTTGTGACATGACTACCCATAATTAAACAAAATGTATTCCTTTGATCTCAAAAGCAATCAATCATGTGATGCCACATCAATGCTCAACTACCCATGATGTGAATGCACAAGTATTGATCAACTACATCTTGACAGAAAACATGCTGGTGTGGCATCATATTTAATGATGTTGCCTTGAAACAAAAGCTATAAGGAGAGGACTTGCAAGTAAGCTGTTGTAAAACATTGGAAGTGATTTGAAATTTCCATGTAGGATAATTAGAAGGGTGAAGTTAGGGTGCTCAACTATTGGGTCCTCAACTTATGGATGTCAAACATCTACATTTTGATAGAAATTCTTTGACTTTAATCTACATTTTCAAAAGACCTCAAAAAAAGTTTTGATGGGGTTTAAATAATTGAAAGATTTAATTTTACTTTTAAGTTTAGAGCTTTTAACCTTTGACTTATCTTTAATGGTTAAAGCTTGATGAGCAATAAACAACAATGCAACCTTTAAGTTTGCCTTGTGGGTTGAAAATAATTTAATTCTAGAGGGCAAGATTTTATTATTGTTTCCTTATTCTCATGTAAGGCATCTTTTATCTCAAGCTTATAAAATAGGGTTCTTAAAGGTTTTGATGAAGAAAAGATGATGCAAGGCATGACTAACAAGTTGATTGTTTTGTAGATACATTAAAGTTAGCATCTCCATGGGGCATCAATTTAACTCCTATGACTTAGTGGCACCATCCTTTGGTTGCTTTGCCTCATACTCACCCCTTTTTGAATGCCTTAATGTGGAGAACTAATGGCTATTCTCTATCATAGTCCTTGTATTGTACTCTTGAATATTGGTACACTGACTATAATATTGGATAGTATTGAGTTGTGTGCAATACCCTATTTAGGTGTACTATGCTTTGGGGGTCCTCAATGTGTAACCTCCTTTCTCCAACAAAAAAGTATCCTCAAGATCTGTGAAGTGTATTTGATAGTTCTTGTGGATTTTATGGTTGACAAGGATTTATACAAGAGTGATGTTGTGTTCTATAATTATCCATCATACAACCACTTTAGCTATGCCAAGAAAAGGGCACTTGTTGGAGCATGACAACTAGGTATTGTCTTCATCTCATTTTGCAAGAGTCAAACACAAGGTGTTGAAAACATGGTGAAAGAATACAAAATAAATGTTTTTCTTTGGTGCATCCAAATTATTAAACAATGATAAATCAAAAGATGTGTTGGCACCCCAACATTTTGTGTTTCATTTTGTCTTTTGCTTTGTTCATCCTACAGTAATAGTTGATATCAAAAATTTATTCTTGATTGTCCTTTTCCAAATTTTTAGATATATTTAGAAAGAGCATGAAAAATTAGGTTTAGGTGCCTTTTGTAGTTTTGTGAAATTCACTAAGGAGTGAAAATTATGTTTTTGTAGGTTTTCTCCTTCCATTTGACCCAAGTGTAGATGGAGCCCACTTTTGTGCAAGTGTAGTTTAGTTAGGTTTTCTCCGAAAAGGTTAAAAAATTAGAGAATTATCTCAATGTCTAAGTGAATTGTACTTTTCAATATTTATTTGGTTCATTTGGTTTTTTCACTTTGTGGGAAAAATGTTCCCTTCTGGTGTTGCGGCCATTTCCATGTGAATTGTCTTTTTTGGGTTGCCAATGAACTTTTCGCGTATCCACTTGTCAATGGTTTCCTCATAGGTGCAGATAACTTCAAAAATCAGCTTATGTCTTTGTTGGCGGATGCAATCCATCTTCTTGCGTCTCGACCATGATGACATCATCTTTCTTTTGCCAACCAACTTCCTTCAATGTTCACTTGGTGGATGCAATCCATCCTCTCGTGCCTCGACCATGATGACATCATCTTTCTTTTGCCAACCAACTTCCTTCAATGTTCACTTGGCGACCAACCTTCCGTTTTGTCTAGTAGTAGGTTAAAGTCTCGCAAAGACCAAAAAGAGAGAAGACTTTAGGGGAATGAGTTGTTGAATTGGTCCTAGGCCAGATGACCATGGATGTTTTGCTTGTTCTCAATGCATTTTTGAAACACAACAAAAGTAAAGGTAAATGATAATGAAGACTCAAATGAACTAAACAAGGGCATGATATTAACATGACCCAATGGAAGTTGATATCCCACATATGGTGTTTTGTAAGACCCAAAGG
This sequence comes from Sequoia sempervirens, assembly GCA_007258455.2. NCBI lineage: Eukaryota > Viridiplantae > Streptophyta > Pinopsida > Cupressales > Cupressaceae > Sequoia > Sequoia sempervirens. The sequence goes on along the minus strand of VDFB02267692.1, from coordinate 325,206 downwards.
TCTATAAGACCTTGTGGCGATAGCGATGGTATAGATAGATATATCCACCAAGTGCCCAAACTTCTGCCAAAGCCATATTAGGATAATTTTCCCTCATATTGATGGGATCTTTGGGCTCGATTCTCATCTTGCATCTTGATCCAAGTCAAAATCCCACATCCCATAGGGGGTCGAATTTTCACATATTGCCATTAATGCTCAACCACCACTGTAATTGCCCATGCCTTGATCCAAGAACACTCCTTAAAGGCCTTTATTGTGTTTTGGCATGGATCTAAAGAAAATTGTAGTGCCCATACCTCATTTATTATCTACAAAGCCTTTTCCTTTCACACAACACCTTCAAGATGCAATTTCAATGAATTTTGTGGGTAATTTCTTTTGTTTCTTACTCTCAAACTCACAAATCATCAACAAAAATGTATGATGCAAGTTAGAGGACTGTTCTTCCATATTTTTTGTCAATCAAATTGGATTTACAATGGACAATTGGCTACTATATGTTGGTGGAGATTGTAGCTAGGGTTTCCCATGTGGCACAAATTTTTGGCATTATGTAAACCTTCTTACAGTGGGTATATCTTTTTGGTCACTAGTGTGAATGAGAGGGATTAGAGGATAAAATTCTGGGAGAGAAGAGGGGGTAACAAAGAGAACAATACACACAACAAAATTAGAGGGTTCACTGTTCCAGTTTTGGGTAGATCTATTTTTGCAATACAATGATCTGGGTTCGTCTCAAAATTTGTAATAAAACTTGTTACTATTGTAGATTGGGTGATTAAAGGCAGATTTGATCTTTGATTGAGTGTATTCATGTGCAAAGTGTTTATTTCTTAATGTGTTTATGATTAGTTAGCCAACTACATGATTGTAAAATTTTTGCAAGACATCTTTTTAGGACAATAGAGGAAGCATATAAGTATGTGCATGGATTGCTAAGTATACTCATTTAATATTTTGCAACTATTTGTGGTTTTCTTGGATGCATGTGTAGAGAGCCCAACTTGCTTGTACATTTTGGATAATCTAGTCTTTTGTAATGTGTTGATTAATGCATCATCTTGGTTTTGTTTATTACATCTTTTGTTCAAATTTAGAGGCTTTGCTGCCCAAATGGATAAAGGCATCAATTAGTTAATGGTTGTCTCTCCCCATCATCCTCAACACACTCTAAATACATCAACTTAAAAATCTTTCAGTCTCCTTAGTTTGTGTGTTCTACTACCATGTTTGAATGTTTATAACATCTAAGGGGTTATCATAAGACAAATTCTTAGATATTCATATGACAAATTATCTATTTAATAAGGTGCTTAGCCTTGCATATCCAAACTAGCGCATAGGTATATTGTGACAACAATATTGGGATGTAATGAAATAACTCGCATAATGGAATATATAATATGAAACATGCTGAAAATACTTGATAATAGCTGAGAATAACAAGCCACTTCGAGGGGGAAAACCTCCAAATATCTCCAATGAGAACACATTCACAATCAGATGGTGAAATAAGACTCACTACCTCCTATATGTACCTTATTTATGTTAGTTTTTTTATGATTAGATATAAAACTCATAATTTAATTCAAAATTAGACACAAACACAACATATACCTTGGGAAAACCCTCCACTTGAGGGAGAAAAACCAAACAACAAAGATCTTTCTTATATATATAAATAATGGCAACAATTCTCTTTACAATGAGGCCAATCTCAAGGCCAATATTCAACACCAACTCTAGATGCAATGACAAAATATAATCTACTCTTCCTTGAAATAAAAAATTTGCTCTTGATGAAATTCACACTTGAATGAATGAATGAATGAATGAATCAAACTTTCTTGATAGTAAATGAATGAATTTGTATTTATACAATGTGTGAGAGAGGTTGCACCTCTTCAAGAGTAAGGTCATCCACCATATAAAATATAATTACAAATAAAAGATGCGAATTGCAAGGAAGGTCGACCCAATTAGAAATTATATTGTTGCCAAGTGAAGCGCCTCTTCACTTTAATTATCTCAATAAATGAATAGCCATTAGGCTATATGAATTTATTGTTTCACAATAAGGCAGAAGTATGTAGCCCATAGCTACAACAACAACACTCCCTCTTAGCTAGGGAGGAATACTTCCGATACAATGTCATGGACTCTCTCAACATGACACCCACAATGGCTACACCCATATGTGGAGAGAAACATATCACCTCATTGTGATATCAACCATCATGGATACTCCCATGTATGGAATATGTGCACAAGTTCCCATCACAGAATCACTCAATGTGATGTTGTCACCTCATCGTGACGTTCACCATGGCTACTCCTAGAGGATGAATAAACACAAGTACAAGAAAACCATCACAAACTCTCTCACGTGATGTTGTCATGGAGTCACACACATGACATCCACCATGGCTACTCCTAGAGGGTGGAAACAAGGGCTTTCACCTCAATTTCTCCATCACAGAGAAATATGCATTAACAAGGGCTTACACCTCAAATTCCTTTGTCTCAAAGGAAAATGCATTAATCAAGGGCTTGCACCTCAAATTCCTCCGTCTCAGAGGAACATGCATTAACAAGGGCTTACACCTCAAATCTCTCTCACAGAGAGAAATGCATTAAAGCAAATCATAGAAGATCACTGAAGTTGAGTTTCCCTCTCAACTAGGGCTTCATTCTCCACAACTCCAAGCTTGTAGTACACAAACTTTATTTTGGAGAGAGGCTTGGTGAGAATGTCTTCTGTCTGCTCATCAATGCTAATGTACTTCAACTGGATAGCTTTTCTCAATACCATATCTCTGAAATAGTGGTATTTGATCTCAACATGTTTAGTTTTGTCATGAAACACTGGATTGACAGAAAACTTCACACAACTTTTATTATCACAATGAATGACAATCGGCTCCAACGATTGTCCAAACAATCCTGCAAGGAGCTTCCAAAGCTACACTGCTTCTAGAGCTGCCACACAAGGTGCAATAGACATGGCCTCTGCTGTGCTTAGTACCACTGAAGACTGCTTCTTGCTACACTAGGATATCATTGCAGACCCCAAACTAAAGCAAAATCTAGAGGTGCTCTTATGATCAACAACACACCCTGCCCAATCGGAATCAGAGTATCCATGTAGCTTCAAGTCCACACCAGAAGAATAACTCAAGCCATACCCAACTGTGTCACACAAGTATCTTAGGATATGCTTTGCTGCAACTAGATGTATTTGCCTTGGTTTACACATGAACTGACTAAGTGCACTCACTGCATAGCAAATATCTAGTCTAGTATTGACTAGATACATCAACGATCCAATCAAATGCCTATACATCATGGGATCCACCAGATCTGAACTAGTTGCGGTCTCTTTTAACTTTTGCAAATTTGTCTCCATTGGTGTAGACATGAATTCACAATCCAACAAAACTCTTCAGGATGTCCATTGTATACTCCCCTTGAATCAAAATGATCTCATTAAGCCTCTTCCATACTTCTAAACCAAGGAAGTAATGCATGTATCCATGATCCTTCATTTCAAATTCAGAAGCTATAATGTACCCTTCATGATAGCACATTAGGAGGTCACTTAGCCTTTTTGTTCTCGAGGCTAACGTTGGAATGAAGGGAACCATTTATTTAATTACTTAATTTTTACTGGAGTTCAAAGGAAATCTTTTAAGGTGAAATTAAGTGATTAATTAAATCATTTTAATAAGTTGTTTTGTGATTGGTGTATAAAGTGACTTAAGAAATATTTTAATACATGGCTTTGTAAAAGTCACTTTATTGATGTTGGGAATAATTATTAAAATGAGGGAGTTTATTTTATCGAGATTTTTTGGAGAGAAAGAGTAAAAAGGAGAAAAGAAGAATTCATTCGTCTTTTGAAAAATACTTCATCTCTTCATGGGAAGTTCAAGTTTTCTCTCCTAGGGTTTGGAGATATTGCTGGTCCAGTTTTGGGTGTGAAATAACACCTCCTAGTTTGGACGATTTCAGGATTTTGGAAGAACAATAACCCTCATGGCGTAAGTTTGATTTTGAATAGTTGGAAAGGGATTTCAACAAGTATTTCAGTTTTTTCGTGATTTTGTTCTCTGGAGTTTGGTGTCAATTATTGGATGATTTTGTGGTGAGATTTTGGTATAGACGATGGCCTCTCTCACTAAGAAACCATAGGCGCTATTAAGATAATTATTGTGAAGCATATTCAGGTCCAGTTTTGAAGAATCTCAGTGGCATTTAGTAAAACACGATTTCTGGTTCAGACGCCTTGGAAGACACTCTTATGCTAGATGTGGTAAATTTTGTGAGTTGTGGGATGGAAAATGAGGGATGCTGGTTGGGTGTCTCACCTTCTTGAAGCAACGAGTGTCCCAGCGAATGTATGGCAACTACTGCTCATGTTAGGAGACCCATATTTGGACGTCATCTTCACCTCCAGGTTGAAGTCGACTCACTATCTCAAGTTTGAGTATTCACTTTGATTTTTGTTGAAATGCGTATCCTAGGATTGGTTGCGGGTTATCGAGAGTTTAAGAGTTTTCTTTAAGTTGTGAGTTATGGCTGTATTCTTCATGTTTATAATTTCTAGCAAACATTACCCTCATTTATGTGAGTCACTCCTCCATTTTGTTTTTTGCTGGAGCTTACATTGTAATGGAAAGTCTACTCATCATTGTCATGAATGATGGAAAATATTGACTGAAGTGGTCTCCATAAAGTCCTTCTTGTAAGCATGATATTGCCTGAAAATAGAGCTCATGAACTGTCAGTGAAATCTGAGTTGTATTTTCTTTTATCTGTTGTGTGTATCTCATGGAACACTCAAACTTGAAGTCTGAAATTGAATTTCTGTGTAAAATCAGACCATAAAACAAGCTGAATACCAAGTCTCAGGCTTGAAATCTGCAGTCTATTTCTCACTGTTGTTTGAATTTTGTCTACATTCTAATCTATTGTAACAGACTTGTAAATGGACCTGGATTTTACAAAATGCTGATAATTATTTCTAAGTTGTCCAGTAACATGAAATAGATTGAAAATGGATAAGGAATGTTTGAGTTCAATTCAGTTATATTGCTTATGTATAATTTGAATCAAATTGTCTCTCCTTAACTTGGCTAAGAGGCAAACGAGCTCCCTTCAAATCAAACAAACAATCAGAAATTTATAACGACGAAAAATCAGCTCACACATCAGGTGTTTGTCAAAATTCCAAAGGGGTCAAAACATAAAATTTAGAGCAAAATTTGCAAGGCTTCCCACAGATACTAACTCCTTCTTGCATTTGATAATGAGGTGATCTTCTCCAGTAAGAAATAAATCATCAACATAAAGAACCAATGATCAACTAGATCATCATCATCTTCAGGTTTAGTAGGCTCCCTCTAAATCTTCAAGTACTTGCATCAACCTTTTGACCTCTTCGTCCAAGATTGCCTGCAACGCTTGACTTAGAGAAATGTTTTCCAGCGCACACCTCTGGTACTGTAGAGAGTTTAGGATTGTCCTCCTTAACCTCATCCCAGATCGCTTTATTCTGAATAGGTTTGTGAAGCTACCAATATCAAATCTAGATGACTATCTTGTGCAATTATGATCTCAGCAGCTGAAGAGGTCTTTCAAGGGTTTATCACTTGGCCTTGCAACACTACAACCTTCACTTCTTCTCAGTGAGTCACAAAAATCCCTCTTGATCCCTGCCTCAGAGATTGCAAAGAATACTTCTGGAAGTAAAATCCCTTCCATTGACTGAATCTCAATCCTTTTCTCGGACATGCTCTCAACTCGAGCCTTGAATCCTCGGATTTTAACTCCCTCTTCGAAGTAACTAATCACAATGACAACTTGAATAGGTTCTTCGTCTTCGAGAGATGTCTCCAGCCGCCAACTCAGTCCCATGGCTGCAAGCTATGACTCCAAGCTTGATCATTTCTATGGTCGGCATGACTTCCTTACAGGATGCCTTAAGCTCTTCCTCTCTATGCAATCTCTCATTACCCTCTTGCTCCTCCATCTGTCCTGGAAGTGTTTTAGAGAGAGATTACTAATAGTTTATAGTTATCCAAAGAATTATCAAGGCTAGAATAAGTTTTACTATCCCAAGTTATAACATGAATACATAAAAATTCATGAACAATATTAAAGCATGAAATGCTTATCTCTTAATAGTTTATATAAGAGTCAACCTATAAGTGAAATATGTAGCAAATATCAAAAAGATCAAAATAAGGGAAATAATAGGACTTATCTTTGTTGATTCTGATACATTTTGCTTTCATATTTTCTGCTCTCAGAAGTGCTAATATCAGCACAACAAAAGACAATCTGCACAACATAGATATCTTAGACACATTATGCAGTCAACATATTCAATATAGGACTAGGCCTCTCAAGGCACCATCGCAGTCCATGCACATAGAGAATGGTGTCGATGTGACCATCCAATCACAATCGAACTTGCAGTTCTCTTTTCATTTCTGAGTCACACAGAAATCTTTGCAACTAGTATGAAACACTTCACAATGAATGAGTGGTGACTCCAAAGGATCTCATCCCAGTGATCACTATTCAAGAGAAAACACGATCTTTTCTACACACGAACCAAATAAACAATGTCAAATCTGCACAACTTAGTAGATTGAATTTCAACCCAGAAGAAAATGATCAATCTCCAAAAAATTCTTTGTTCAGAAAACTAAAATTGCTATTTGACTTAAACCCCTTCAAATTATCATTATTCAAAGCATGCTCATAATGTCACTTCACCCAGAAACTGCAAACGACTTTGCTCTAGTAAATTTGGGACAACCCGTTCCAACATTTCACTATCAAACATCACCAAAGTATCTCACAACTCCTGCTATACCAATCTTTCAATGTCCACTCTTTCAAAATGTCAAAAATGGTAAAGCACACCCAAACTGGTGTCAATCAACATAGCAGTTGTACAAGTAATCTGCACTATCAAATCTGAATTATAAGCTATGTTCAGAATGTTTTGATGACAACAAAAACAAAATGTAAAGTAAAAGCATTTACCAATACTTTAAAGTAGAACATCAACCATACCTCCTCTATGCACCTCATTCAAAAGTTTAATAGATTTATTTTTAGTCTTCTTTTATTCTGCCATTCTTCTTTTATTCTGCCATACACATTAACATTGAAGACTACACTCTGAGAAGTAACAGACTTATCAAACCAATAGATTTTAACCTCAATTATCACAACCCATGCCACTGAATAAGCTCATTCTCTCAAGTTTTCATCATTCTTCGATCATTTGATTGCTCCACTCACAAATACATGAAATATTTTTATGGCAATGCTCCACACACCCCAACTAAAACATATTGACATATCTGTAAGCTTGGCACAAAATAACTCAAAACCATTCACCTTCACATAGTCTGAGCCATAAGTAAATTATATCGATGACATTTTAAATAACCATGACTTGAAAAACATGTATCTGTTAAACTCCCTTAGAATGATAAACTTGACACCATTTAGAATAAGTTTCAACCTCAATTCGTGAAGGATACAACCCAGTATGAATTGTGGCACAAACACTAACGGAGCCTCATCTTTCAAAGAATATACAAGAAATTTTAATAATCACATAGAGGCCCGAAGATAACTCTCATTGAACAACCCGCATGGAAGAAGGATAGAGTTGGCGTTATTTTACAAACTCACGACTCCACCACAATGGCTCAAATAATACCAACAAAATGGTATTAACAAAAACATCAAAGTGCGTGAACATCTTCCTTCATAATTCTTCTCAGAAATGACTCCTACTAAATATGCATCATCAATTGTTCTCCATACAAAAGATTCGGCTCAACTAAGGATTTCCTTTGCACAAGTTAACACACTAACCTATGCCGCCTCATATATAATAATTGAAGCATTTAGCCGCCTCATAAATGAGATGAATCCTAAAGACAAAAATAATGTTAGAAATATTTTCATTCAATGCTCTATCACTGTCCAAATTTGATCGGATCTTGACTTAAACCCACTCTGATACCGTATTAGTTTTTTTATGATCAGATATAAAACTCAGAATTTAATTCAAAATCAGACACATAAACACAACATATACCTTGGGAAAACCCTCCACTTGAGGGAGAAAAAACCAACAACAAAGATCTTTCTTATATATATAAATAATGGCAACAATTCTCTTTACAATGAGGCCAATCTCAAGGTCAATATTCAACACCAACTCTAGATGCAATGATAGAATATAATCTACTCTTCCTTGAAATAAAAAAATTGCTCTTGATGAAATTCGCACTTGAAGGAATGAATGATTGAATGAATGAATCGAACTTGCTTGATAGTAAATGAATGAACTTGTATTTATATAATGTGTGAGAGAGGTCGCACCTCTTCAAGAGTAAGGTCGGCCACCATATAAAATATAATTACAAATAAAAGATGCGAATTGCAAGGAAGGTCAACCCAATTAGAAATTATATTGTTGCCAAGTGAAGCACCTCTTCACTTTAATTATGTCAATAAATGAATAGCCGTTAGGCTATATGAATTTATTGTTTCACAATAAGGCAGAAGTATGTAGCTCGTAGCTACAACAACAATTTATGCTTAGGATATCACCCAGGTCAACTTAGATAGCCCTATATAAGCCTTAAGTTGACCTAATTAACTAAATAATAATATAATAATGATAATATGACTTAATTAAGAGTTGAGATAGCCACAAGCCAACTATTCATAACCCTATGTACATTAATATTAAGGGTGTAATATTCTCCCCCTCTTTAGAGAAACATTATCCTCAATGCTAATCAAGTGTGGATGCTTTTGAATGAACTCGTCCTCCCATATGACATCTTCAACTGGTAAATTCTTTCATTGGATTATATACTCAATGTGTGTTCCAGTCCTTAGCTTCTTTGTGCATGTTTGATGAATGAACTTTGGTTTCAATATGATTTTTTCTTCTTCATCGAGCTTTGTTAATAATTTTTGAGTAGGAATATTATTCCCAATTACCTTCTTCAAACAAGAAACATCAAAACTGGATGTATCTTTGTTGTTGGTGGCAATTCCAACTTGTAGGCGACACTACCTATCTTTTGCATGATTTGGTATGTGCCATAATATTTCAAAGACAACTTGTTCTTTTTCTGTTGCTTTAGTAGCATTTGCTTGTAGGGCTGCAATCTCAAGAAGACCCAATCCCCAACTTCAAAACTTCTTTCACTACAGTGTTAGTCTTTGTGCTGCTTGACCTTAAGTCATAGATATTTTCCTCTAAAACTTAGAAAAGTACAAGTGCTTTAGGAATTTGGGAGCCTATAACTTTGAGCATCAAGAAGACCTTCTAACCAATGAAAATTAATTATTTTTCTTGCAAATACCAATATTTACTTTTACCAATATAAACCTATAAATTTACTAACTATCTTTTTAGAAAATGATTAATGTATATTTTGCTGTTGGCTAGATGGTTTGAGTTCATATTACTAACTTCACTTTACCCTATGTTGAATAACAAGATGATATGCCCTGAGCTTTTAATGGACATACTATTTATCAATTATTTTATCTTTAGACATTGACCTTTATAATAGTTAGTTATGAATGTGTGAAGCAACACAAACAATAATCTTTTTATTTTTAAATTGATATAATTTATATCAAACACACACACGTAGGCATGAGATGTATTAAAATATTTATTATTAGTTATTTTTTAATTTAAAAAAATGATATAAAGTTTTATAAATGTTGTTAACATTCTTCATTAATTATATATTTGTAATTGTAAAAATGCATCCTTGATGCATTTTCACATTTATTTTAATCTTTAATTTAGAATAATTCTTTATTTGCACCCATTCCTATGTTCATTGCTTATCCCTATGCTTATGCACATGCAATCTCAATCTAATTAAACTTATCTATGTGATTCTAATTATCGATCTTATCCTAATCCATAATCCCATCTTCTTGGGCATCAATCCAACTTGGTTTTTTTAACCTAGGCTATTTTTGCATTTGTGAGGTCATCCTCACAATGACAATCTTGATCCTATTGAATAAAAAATTAAAACAAAATATTTAGTTGATTGACCTCCTTTTACACTTTGGTCCTAACTTGATTATGCACAAATATATATTATTTGATGTTGTGTCCATGTATAAATCGACATTCATTTGTATTCAATAATATACACACAAGAAGAGACATTCAAAGAGCACTACAACACACACGCATCTCTCAATACAAGGGCATTCAAGAACAATCATTAAGATCATATATTTTGAAATCAAACAAATATTCTAGCACATGTGAATCACCTAATAATCATTCTAAATTTCATGTGTATGTCTAAAGTGTGTTGTCTAACAAGGTATTTTTAAATAGTGCCAGCTTAACAAAAAAATCTGAGTGTGAAAGAGAGATTACTATCTAGAAGTCTACTTTTTTGAGAATTGACAAGATATAAACCAAGTAGATTGAGTTTGTGGGTATAAAATGATGTTTTAGTTGTGACATAGATCCAAATTAGTGGACATGACCCAACACAAAGCATAGAAGAATATTTTGATTTTAGTATAAGAAAACAACTGTCTATAATGTTTCAAAATTTTGAGGTCTATAGATTCCATTGTCTACATCAACTAGTACTCATTCTTTGGTTACAAAGCTAAGCAACCCCTATCTTCGTTTTATAAATCTAATTTATCTATAAAATATATATCTATTGAAATGTTAAGTAATTACTTAATTTTTGATTGTTATTGAGAATTCTATTGAATATAAGATTGAATAATTTATTAATTATTGCATAGGACTTTAGTCTTAATGTTTACATTTCAAAAATAACATTCGAAGAAACTTTTAATTTCATCAAATTATCAACTCGATTTAATCAAATAAATTAATATTTAAACATATTAAAGAATTAAAAAAAAAATGTAGTTAAACTAGTTGAACAAGCGATTGGATGTTCTCTCAAATAATGCTCCATAGGAAGAGTGGGGAGGGTTAATTGCCTTTTCTTTATGCCTTGGTTAGCACAAAGAACCAAAGGTCAAGTAGAGCAAGGAGCCTTTCGTGGTTCCATAGGGTGTGTCGCATTAATGTCACTAGTCACGTTAAAAAAGTTTACCAGACACACTTCAGTTTATAAGAGGGACTACCCGATTCCTCCAGTCTTCAAAAAAATAAAAATAAAATGAGAAGCCTGGGCCTTCTTCCCCCACCTACCCGCTTCCCCTGACTCAATCACTAACTATAGTTAAGAGCCCCTCCTATCTATAGGCTACCTAGAACCAGCCTACGTAACCAAAGCTTTTCTTGCTTACCGGTAATATTCTCTGGCTTAAATACTTGAAGTACGAAACAGCGAAGATTTAAAAAAAAAGGATCGTGGATTGAATCGACACCGTTCACGTATTCAGAGCCGTGCTATATACTAAATACGATACAAACGAAATAGTTAAAATAGCCTTTTATAGATTAAGTAGAAGAGAGTGGGATCCATAAAAAGTGAGTGGGGTTCAGGGTTTCCTTTACAGGGATGACTCTGGGCAACAGTTTTCACTCGACAGCAAATCAGATGGCACCCACAATATTTTTAACTATAACTAGGCATCCGGGCTTTCCACGGCGCACCCCGGGTTTTATCCCCAATACTATTTTGTGTCACTCTGCCTTTTTATATACCTTATTGCTTTGTTATTTCTACAGAGCAGTTAGTTTGAATTGAGGATACAGGGGAGCTGGCTAGAATTGGATCCAAAAGCACAATAACCTTTATGGGTATTGCAATGGATGCACGGAATTGGTGGGTAGTAAGGAGGCAGGGCATGGCCATGGCTTCCATGCCTTCTCCACTCAACGCACCCAATTACACTGCCCACTTCACAACAAAGCAATGCTCACAAGGTAATAACAGTTGAATGATTATTTTTCACTTATCCGCTGCTCAGATTAGTAATGTTATGTGAGTGGTATGTCAAGGGCAAGATATAATAGCTGTTAGGAAAGCAGGGCGGGCTTTTTTGTTCATCTGGGGAGTCTGGAAATTGAGTAATGAAGATCACTGCGTATGTTTTTGTTTGCAGATGGAATGAAAGCAGGCGCTAAGGCAGTTGCAATTGCTTGTATTGCATCTGCAATTCCTGTGGTCAGTAGTTTCTGTAGTCTTTTCTGTTTTTTTGTCATTATATTACAGTTATTGATTAGATAGAAGGGGTTTTAATAAGGGCTCCAACTCTTTTATAAAATGGGACAAAGGCATAGCTGCAAGGATAAATAACAACATCAATAGATTAAACAATATCAATAGATTAAACAATATCATAATCGGATTTAGAAATTTTTATATCACAATTATTTTGAAATGATGACATAAAGAAGATGATGATATGATTTAGTTAGAGAGCTGATTTCTGGATTGAAACTGTTTGTAGTTTTTTGAATCAACGTTTCCAATCATACTCGATGATCCATCATCAGGATGTATAGCAGAAAGAGAACAAAATGATGGATCATGGAGTATGATCGGAAATGTTGATTAAAAAAACTACACACAGTTTCAATCAAGAAATTGTCTCTAATTTATCATGGACTGTGGAAACTTCATGCTATTAAATACTATATGAATTTACAATTGCAGTTGATAGGATTGCGGGTTATTCCTTGGGCAAGGGCGAATCTCAACTATGCTGCTCAGGCACATATAATTTCCTTAGGTAAGTTATATGCACACTTGTAACTTATTCTCTTTCCTCTCCTTCGTTGTTGGGCATGAAATTTGAGTTCATATGAGTAATATATTGTTGGAATGGGTACAGCTACTGGAGCAGCGTATTTCACTGTTGCAGACAGGACCATTTTGGCCTCTGTAAGGAAAAATTCCTTTAAAAAATTGGCCACTCAAGTGAAAAATTGGTCAGTCAAGTGAAACCATTCTTGTAAATTGCAGGAACATTTCTGTATGTATAAGTTATGACTAATACTTTGAATATAGAAGAAGTGTTTTGAGATATTGCAAAAAAATCCAGTACTGATGGAAAGATTTTATTTACAAAGAGTTTATTAAGGATAATAGTATGAAGATGACATTCAGTTTCAGTTTAAGCATTGGAAGGTTAAACATAAACAAATCGAAGTAATTGATGAGCATAAACATTTACTGCAGGCTTGACTTGAATGCTGAGTTGTATTTTGATTAGCCAAAACATCAGCGACCTTCGGATTGTCACTATGTCCTTTGGTCACAAATTAATCCATTAATCAATTCTTCATCATTAACTTCATTTTATAATAATAATTACATACAATTATTTATAACTTATCATTTAAATATTTTATATGTTTAATAAATATTAATTAATTTAAATAGATTTGATATAAATATAAGTTATAGGTTATTTATTCTTTACGTATTTGTGAATTATATTGTGTTAAGTGTGTTAAAAAATTTGGTTGTTCAATGGAAGAGCCCACCAATATTATGCAATGAAACTTTGCTAAATCAATACAATAACATATTCTACGTTTTCATTTCCACCATCTATTTCCTATATTTCATGTTTAGCTAATCTATTATGGAAGGTTCTTCATATCTAGTACTTGAGCTCTTTCTAGAGTCATGCCTATTGCAACTTAAATTATTTTCCCAATTATTTGTTCTCACAACACTTCTACAATTGTTCATTGTATGCTTTTGCCTCTTTTTTTGGAGATCCTGGTTATCAAAAAGTGATTACAACAATAATAATATTGAGTTTTTCCTCATTTTTACAGTAATTTTTTAATCTATTAAATCAATATTTTTAAAATAAACACATAAGATCTACCATTCTAGGTATAACTAGATTCTCCATATAGGTTTCTAGTGAAGGAGGGAAGGGTTGCATTCCTAAGCCACACCATTAGATAAACTCTTTATACAGTCTTGCACTTTTACATATCCTTAGATATATAAGAATATCCCTTAGAATTTTTGAAACTTAGCACTAGGAAGCTATCAATCGTCTGTAACTTGCGATGCACCAATAAGTAGTTAGCCCTAGGAAGTTACTTGTATCATACTAGATCTATGGGCTCATAGACTAGACACACCTTATAACAATCTTCCTTTTTTTCCCCTCTTGCCTCATTTCCATCCTAACATATTTGGAAAGAAAAATAAATCACCACCACTGACTATTTCTTCCAAATCTAGTGGGATGACATGTGCCTTAAAGATGTTAGATGGGAGCCACTTCACCAAGTTCAACAACAACTTCCTTCTCTTTAGCTTTGTGGACAAAGCTTTTCAAGGGGGAGGGGATTTTAGGACCCCTTACTTCTAACTCATCCTTTATCATAATAAAGGATTTAAACACATATGCGTTGTAAGTCATGCCTTGATTTATTTTGAATACTCCCATATGCTTGTGAAATATTAGTTAGTTTGAATAAAATCAATATAAATATAGGTCATTAGTTATTATTTATGCATCCATGAATTATATTGTATTGAGTGCTGCTCAAAGGAGGTTGCTCCCTTAAAAAGGTCAACAATATTCTATAATGAAGTTCTACTAAATTCAATACAATAATATATTTTGTATTTTCTTTTTGAACATTTATTTCGTGTTTAGCTAATTTGTTGTAGGAGGTTCTTCACACATGTACTTAATCTAAAAAATCATAGGGGAGAAATGCCACTAGTTGAACACTAAATGATATACTTTTACACAAGCTTATTTAACCTTGACAATAATAAAATCAATATGAAATATAATTTAAATTTTGAAATTAGATTTCATTTCTACATCAAATTTGAGTGTTTGGTGATTTGACAAAGAAAATGACTTATATTTATAATTATTCACAACACTTCACAATTATTAATGTATACTTCTTAATATTAATGAGTATATAAAAATAAATCTTAGGTATCATTGTAGCTTTGTTTGCATGGTTCTCAATGGTAAATTAACATTTTATTACATTATTTTTTTGATTCTAATGTATCCTTTTGCTACTTTTTTGTCTTCTTTACAAGTTATTATTTGGCATGCACCTTGTCATCACTAAGTCACTTTTTTCTTGTTTATCACCAAATCTTGTTGATTTTTCATGGGATGAACATCCCCATGTGTCTAATACACTCTTCATCATGGAATTTGTAATTACCTTTTGTTTGTTCTTGTGCATCATGTACACATTTAATTGAATCTCTAGTGTGCTCTATTCTTGCATTTACCTCCTTTCCTTACATAAAATGGAGCCTAGTTCCTTTTGCTCATGGTATAAGTATGTATTCTTGTACTAAAATTATTCTTCATATTCCATGAAACTTATGCATCTACCACACTAAAATCTTGTGACTAAATGCACACCAAAACATTTTAATGTTTTTCTATTGGTCTTTAATTGTTTATGTAGAAAGAATAACTCCTCTTGTCAAAAGCATGCATATACTTCTTCGACATCTTAACCCTACTACAATATGTAATTACTTGCATGCACACTACTAAAATTGTTGCACATAGTTATTATTATTCTTGTTTGCACAAGGAAATATTTTCTTCTCTTCTAGGTGATTGAGAATAATATGACCCTTGTGTTATAGATTTCTTTCATTGTGATGTTAGTAACTTGTACATTCATGTACAAATGTACATATCAATTTTTATTTTTTGATCTATATTGATAATCATATTTAGTGTACCAAAATATTCAAATGCAAAAATAAAAATGTATAGGGTAAATGCAAGGAAATGGGGGGACAAGATGAGGTGTTAAGTGGTCACTATTTTTTATTAAAATTAGTAAAACCTAAACTTTTATGAATAATTCAAATTGCATATGCTGAAAATTTAAAGATGTGAGAACAAGAATTGTAGTTATTGTTACTTATGCAACATTTCCCAAATTTTTCTTTCTCAACAACATTACACCTGGAGAAGAAATCGACCGCTTCAGAGTTTCTTGAGGTGGTGGCTTCATCTACATCGCTTCAATTTCAGTTTCATTCACTGTGGATCAAATGTTACCGGGTTTTTGGGGTTTCTCCTTTCCTGGGAAGCTTCCTTGTTAAATCATATTGAGCATATGACTAGACCGGGTTTCTGTCTCTACTGATGGTGCTTTGTTTCCCACCTCTGATTGCTCTCCGGTTATTTCCACACCTATTCAGGCGAACTCTGATGTTACCTCCTGGGTTGCGGATTTTCATCCTCAGGAAATTAATGGGCTGGCTTGGCAGGCTAAGGCAGCACAAGTTGAAGAAGGCTGGACTACTGTTACTGGAAAAAAATCTAAACCCTCTGGGCCTTCTTTCGATATGACTCTTCGCTCCAACAAACGAAACTCTAATTGTAAAACTTAATGGTGTTTGTTTGTGAGCTGGTTTTTTTGTTGACTGCAGGCTGTCTTTTCTGCAGTCTGGTTTTTTTTTGGCTTTTTAAGCTGTTGGATTTTGGTTGTAATGGGTTCTGGATCCCATCAAAATCTGTTTTCCCCAATTTCAAAAACATTTCCCAAATTTTTCTTTAAAAATTTAGGTTCTTATTCAACTTTAATTTCTATAACATTTCATTAGGACCCTAGATATACCCTCTATTTATTTATTTTATCTTTTTATTTCTGAGAAATAGAAATTATATATGTAATCTTGACTCTTTGATTTACCTGTCTTGTTTCATTTTGGGTTATATTTATATGTTTTAGTTACATGTCTTTTTACTTTTTGTGGTGGATTTGCTTATATCTTATGTTCAAGTCTTTGAGCTTTTATCTCTACTTTATATTCATGTTGATTTTAATAATTCTTGCCTTGTTCTATTGACTTAGTCACATCTACGTCTTCTTGTCATGCAAATATTATTTTGTCTCATGTCATATTTATTTTCTCACTCAATGGTCTGCCTATGTGTTAATTCTAGATCTCTCTTAAGTCTAGACTTGAGTGATTATAAACTACATTTTATTTGGGTCTTCATGGAAACATCTATCAAACATGTTGGTTAGAGCTCCTTAAAGCTTTACAATTTGGATGAATATTGACTTGGTGAAAAAGTTTATGTGACTGCATTCTAGTTTAAGTGTGTCAAATTTTGAGAGTACATAAAGAAATCCTATTTTTAACCTAAAAATATAATATGGTATCATGTGTGCTCCTTCCACTTTTTAAGTTTTGCTAATAATTTTACAAATTTATTGTTAAAAAATTAGCTAACAATAATACATGTAGTTTAAGAATTTTTTTAATAGATATAATATATAGATATATATTTTTTTAAAAGTGGAAACATCTCAAAAAAATAGAAAATTAAGAGTTCTCTTTCTAATAGTGAGAAAAATAATGAAAATTTCGATGTGTAGAATGAAACATAAAATGCAAAACTATAATTTTTAAAATTATATGTAATGTATGTATGTATGTATGTATAAATAAATATATATGCATATATGTATGTATGTATATATGTAAATATCTATGTATGTGTATGTATATATATGTATGCATGTAAATATGTATGTATATATAAATGTATGCATATAAATATATATGTATATACACACATGTATTTATATATGTATGTATTATGAACATAATTATGAATTAGATCAATTACAATTGAATTAAGCATTTGAACAATCAATGGAACAAATCAAATCATATTCCCAATGAAATCTTTGAAATGAGTTAACTAGAAGCCATGAAAACATGAAATGAACTCAAAATGATAAAGGAAACTAATTAACCATATGCAAACTTGATCTCATTGGGGGATTGGTACTGAATTAATGTGGAATGTCAACCCTTTCCCAATCCCATTGATTGAAACAAGCTTGAATGATGCTCCAATGGAAAAAATACCTAAAATTGATACTAAATTGCTAATTGCTCTCAAGAAATGCTCTAAAAATGGCTATAGTCTATTTGCTCTCAATGAATGTAGATGAATTACTCATGAAATGAAGGCTATTTATAGGAATTTTGAGTGAATCAATGGCCGAGATGAATTTGATTAATCAATGGATGCAAATTGATGAGAAAAATTGGCATGGATCAAGGATTCAAATGCATGGAAGAGATTGATTAATCACATGGATTGATGCAATTAATCAAGGGATGAAATTGATTTGAAGAAACACAAATCCTAAAATTTAGGAGGAACGTGCAAGACATTTCCATTTAAGAGGGACATAGTTTGAATTTGAATGGGAGAAATATTCCATGGGAATATTCCTTTGCAAGTGGGAGAAATTGGAGGGATGAAAGAAATTAATCAATTAAATAATTAAAATATTATTTAATTGTGCAAGATAGTGGAATTTATAAATTTAATTAAACAATTAACTCATTTAATTAAAAGAGAGAATTAATGACATTTAATTAAATAATTCAAATTATTTAACCAAATGAGAGGACTTAGGAAATTTAATTAAATAATTCACATTATTTAATAAAAAAGATGAAAATTAATATGAAAAGGGTGAATTAACCTAATAATGTCAATTATTCAATTAATAGAAGAAAATAATGAATTTAATTAAACAATTATGATTATTTAATTAAATAGTTGAAAAGGGTTAAATCAGGATGAAAATTGTGTTAGTAATCGAGTTTAGATGCGTAATATCGATCAAGACAATTTTAAGTGTCTACATTTTGCCACTCTTTGAAGTGAGGTTGTTACATTGGTTCAAATACTTGACACTTTTCAGATCGATGCTGCTACTTAGACCAAATATTTAAAAATCATGATTTTTATATGCCCCATTGTGCCTTAGTGGAAGAAATTATGCTGGTATACTACCCCCTTGAGAGATCAAGTGAAAATTTTGATTTTTAGGTCGAGATCGCGACAAAAAATTTGTATAGGTTTAGCTTTGAAACAAACGCGAAAATAGTCTCCAGGATGCTAAAAAAATGCTTCAAAATAGGCCGCAGGCTTGAAAAATGGATAAAAATTGACAAAAAATCCCATTCCCACCCTTCAATTAGGGCAAAAACCCTAATTTTCAAGCATAATTAGGATTTTGGAGGCATTTTCCAATTCATTTGCATACCTTAAGTTGGAGATTTAGAGAAATTTTGCTCCAAGCACTCGAGACAATGGTTGATAGTGAGCTCGTCAACACCTTGCAGATAGAGTTCATGAGTTCTAGCGGCTCGTCGATGCAGGATCCCCGATACGTACCCCAATTTTTTTTCTTTGCACGTGTTTTTATGCTTTAATTTTGAGTAAAACTAGGTCAAACAAGTGCATTGTTGTTTCAACGGTGCACTTGTTATGGTCGGCGATGCACTTGTGTGCCCAACGACGCACTTGTAGAAGTGTGACACACCTCTAAGAATTTTAGCATAGTTGTTCATCAGTGCACTAGTTAGGAAACCTAGCGTACTTGTAGGATAATGACACATTTGAAAAAAATCTGCATAGTAGCTAGGATTTCATTTAGCCACACATATGTAAATGCCAACACACTCAAGTCATAGGGTCACATATGTGAGAATAAATAGTGATGCACCTGTAATACAACCGCACACTTGTTAAAAGTGCCGCACACATGCTAGTTTGAAAGAGTGACACACTTGTAAAAAGTGATGCACTTGCTTTTTTAGGACTTCAAACTTGAATTGTTTTAGGTTCCTAGCAATTTTAACGCTGTGCACTTTGCTCGTGTAGGAGACTGTGTGCCTGCTCATGTCTCGGGAGTGTAGACCTAATGTTTTGAGATGGGTGGACCAGTTCAGAGACAATGAGATTTTCTTTTTGGGAGCTATTAGATTAGGGTTCATTGCACGCATGCCAAATATCCGCACCCACTTGGCCATGATGACTGCACTTGTTGAGTAGTGGCACTCCGAGACATCATCTTTCCACCTTTTGATGGGAGAGGCATCACCCTTAAGGATGTCTGGCGCATCCTTTGAGTTCCGATCCATGGTGCCAGGGTTATTCATGATACCAACCTTAGCTTAGAGGCTCTATTCAGAGTATTGGATGTAAAGTCACTATGGTTGGATAGCTATCAGATTGACCTGTGGAGACATTGAGGTCGTGTACCAGATTTGGTATTAGTCATTGTTGGTTTGATCATGGGTGTTCTCATTTTGGATAGGCACAATCGAGGATTCTATGTTAGTTGGGGCCTAGTTTTGGAGGGGATGGTGGACGATATGATAGTGTATGCTTGAGGTCCCATCATTCTTGCTTCTTTATATCATGACATGCACCAGGTAGTGTACCTACAAGGGAGGAGATTGTCAGCAAGAGTTACTTTGCTACACATATGGGCATGAGAGAACATTTTTGTTCTTAGGTTGGTTTAGTTGCTACATATCTAGATGAGCTTGTGGTATATAGGCATAGGGCTATGATTACACTATATCATACTGGTATCACTAGTATTGCATATTGGTGTAGAGTCATTGATGATATGACTTCATTCCAACGACAACCTTGGATTTTGATGCCTTCCTAGGACGATGATCAACAAGAGTTATTTTATGCTCGTCAGAACCGATGGATCATGGGTTGACATCATCATATTATTAAGAGATATTTTCCAGACAGGGTTGTGAGGCATTTCAGAGAGCCTCAAGATGTTCTATCTCCCAACTACATAGTCATTTATGCACACATTGCTTGAGAGACAGATTGGGGTGCCACTATGGAACCACATGTATCCATTCATGATTTTTCTCACATTCATCCATTAGCATGGGCATATGCTAGAGGACCCACCAATCCAGGTATGACACAAGATTATGTGGATTGGTCTACTCAACATGCTCCTGTGAGACTCACAAATCTAGATAGGGGACTTGGTAGAGGTAGGGACAGAGGACAAGGAAAACAACTACCTCATGGTAGGAAGGTTCTTGGAGATGGACAACATGAGGGATAACACGATGGCATGATGGAAAGGTCCCCGATGACAGGAAATAGCTAGGGGATGGACAACAACCAAGAGTGGAACAACAACCAGGATAAGTGCCATTGAGGGTTCCTCCATTGTGATATCATGCACCCCCACCACTACCACCACGACGACGACAACAACAATAGCAACAGGATCCTAACCCTGAGATGCCCAGATACATGCATTGATAGCCGAGAGGAACTAGGCCCTCAGAGACAGAGATACCACTCGCTAAGAGCTAGATACTTCAATGGTTGAAAGAGATAGGTACCGCCAGGAGTAGGACCACAACCAGAAATAGGTACAATAATTGACTATTTAGTTAGTGTAGGAGACTGCTAGGAGGTAGCAGTTAGAGGCCACTACACAGCTGCAGACATCGAAGTAGGTGGTGTCAATACCACTTTATAGAGATGTTGTTGCTGAGGAATCCTACTATAGGACCTTACATTATAGAGATGTTCCCCCTCACTGGCAGAAAATGGAATATACACACAAAAGTAGGGTTGCATTGAGTGGTTCAATAGGTGGACCATTGGTCTAGCAGTCCTTAGGACATTGACAGCCTTCACAACATGACGATTGATAGAGCAGATGATATCTTTGTGATATATACTTGTAGACACATTTTTGATGTATAGCCTGATTTTACTGATGTATATCCATTTATTGACTATTTTTTCATAGCCTCATGTATATCTTATGATATTACACATTACTCTCGATTTGTATAAAGATAATTATTATTTTGATATATATGAGGACCTTTGGATATCATGATATGATGTTTTATTTCATGCTCATGCTCTTGTATGGATGGATGCATGCGTTTATGATATGGATGCAACTGCTTATGATGATGTTTACTTTTATTATGCATGTGATGTGATGTATACGATTTATGATGTATGTGATATGTATGCCCTGCAATGGATGATTTATCTTTTTATGTATCTTTTCTCTTCTGATATGCAATGATGATGCAGGATGTATATGCTATAAGATGCATTTATTTTTGTGTATTTTCTATGCTATGATTATGATTTTGTAGGATGTAGGTATGCTGATGGTTTATGGATTCAGGATGGATGCATTTATTATTTGTTGACTATCATGATACTAGGTTAGCGTAGAAAGAAGATAGAAGAGTAAGATGGATGGATTGACCATTGCTTTTGAGATTGATTCAAAATTCCAACAAGCCTATAATTATTCAAGACTTTATTAGATATGGTGATGAGAGAGATGCTTTTATTGTTTCTAGGATTAGGATAACTTCATCATATCATTCCTTATTTTTGATATAGCAAATAGACATGATGCATCAAGGTATTGAAAACCCATATGGCTTTTTATCTAATGCGATGGAATTTAAATATGAAAACAAATAGGAGTATTCTTGTTCATACCTAACATACAAAAGGATTGTTTTACCATGTGAAATAATAAGCCATCGAATTAATGAGAATAACACACAAAAGGTATGAAGAACTTGATATGCCCTAGCCATTGTTTTACTTGAGATTACCCCACACATGCAAGAAAAGTATTTGCTGATGTTGTATTACAAGAACATACAATGAGAAAATCAAAGAAAAGATAACGATCAATACCCCATTCCTTTATCTCTAAATTGTTTTGATAAACATCATCGAGAAGTCATTGGAATGGGTAAATAAGATAAACCATCAGAAAAGATCAAAACGAATAAACAATCAATGTTATTCATATCTCTTGCCAAAGTAATGTAACTAAGATTATTTCTGATGATGATGTCCATTGTAGGAAATTGATATATCCTAGGACATGTTATCACATATTTTAGTGAAACATTGGAAAACGAGGTAGGGGTTCAAACAGGTTTTATACCAAATTTGGGATATTTCATCAAACTTCTATAAATAGAAAGGGAAAAATGAGTGTAATGAACCTACCTATTCTTCCATTTTATTTAGGAAATGAGATCCCTCAAGGAAAAATCCACTTTCAGCCCTTAGGTGAGTGCATTCTTTGAGGAATCTTGCAAATTTCCCTTTTTGTGTTAGGACGGGGGTCTAGGCCAAACAACACTTTTGGGAGACACACTAAAAATAGTAAATCAACTTAAAACTAAAATGTAAGACCAGATATGAGTAGATTAAGCATAGAGCTAATAGACACAATTTTTTTCACAAATCAGATGAGTGGAGGATGCTTAAAACTGATCTAAAAAACTGTTGCAAAGTGTCTTGTTTTGGCGCAAGGTGTCCTGAGATAACTTTTGATAGAAATGACTGAACAAGGGTTTTGGGAGAAGGATTAAAAATACCAAATAAACTCATTTAAGACATGTAAAAAGTGGGTTTTATAGATGACACAATACTATCAAAATATATAAAGCTTTTGGCAGATCAGAGAAAGGGAAAATCTTGTGTACCTCTCAAAAAACACTATTTTTAGAAGTTGTCTTGGGACTCATTCGCCCTATGGCGAATGGGTCCTGGCTAGGATTTTTGAAAATTTCTTTCTAGGTCCTCTGCTCCTATATCTGCACTCCTAGATTCTAGGTGTTCACTATCGGACAACTGAAAATAAATCCTGTAGAAGAGTTTCTGTGATTTGACAACTTTTCTTGTAACTTTGACAACTTTGCAACTTTCTTCAATTTTCCTCTTTAAAGGATCTTCAATCTAAAATTTTCAATCACACATCAAAGAGAGAAAAATGTTATTTGTTAGGGAATGGGGGTTTTCCTTGGTCAAACCCCGTTTCGGTAATTAAACCTTGAAATAAAGTGAAACATGAAAGAAGGAATGACAAATGAAAAAAAATGTCACAACTCACCAAACCTTATTTGAAACCTTGGATAACAGATATGCAAACTTGCATGAAGCAGCCTCAATGGATATAGATCTTGATCATGAAACTTGATCTGAAACAATGTCTTTGAATGCTTGCATAGATCTTGAACACTACATCACCATATTAGGTCAAACAACATGCATGATGCTATAAATATTTGACATGATGATAGGAATCTTGATTGCTGCAATAATATTCAATAAATCTTCCCTTGAATGCTCTTGAATGATTCTATAATGCTCTCTTGAAAGTGCTCTTAAGATAACTTGAATTTCTAGGATTGCTTGAAGATTGCTTAGATGAAACATAGTGAAATGACCTCTTATTTATACATATCTTATCATTAATTCCCGAAATTAAAATATCACAAGATGTCATTAAATTATGGATTTTAAATCATTAAAATACCACCAAAAACATATTTCAAAGGGGGGTCCTAGGTCTAAGTGAGGACCCATTCCCCATAGGGCGAATGGGTCCTAGGCCACTTACCTATGACACACATCGATCAATGTTAAAAATTATGCTAAATTAGGGTCCTAAATCTACGTGAGGACCTATTCGCCCTATGGAAAATGGGTCCTATGTCACTTACCTAGGACACACATCTTCCAAATTTAAGTGTTGTGTATTGGCATTTATGAATGTCAGGTTTTATCCTTCATAAATTACATTTAATTAGGCTTGGATTTGAATTAAAGGGGCCAATTAAGGAAAATTAACCTCAATCAATTAATAAAGCCCTAGATTAATGTGAAAGTGTAAAGGTACACCTTACAACATTAAAAACAAGGTACAATTAAGTCCATTTAATTTAAAAGGGCCCTAAACTTAATGTGAATATGAAAAACATATTACAACACTAATTTAAGGCATAATTAAGCTCATTTTATTATTAATTATTTCCAAATTAAGTGTGAAAAAGGGATACTTTTTCCTACACTACGTTTAGCTAAAACTAATTGTTTGATAGGCTATTGATACAAATGTTAACCAACTTGTTTGCTTATAATCCAAACTTTAGATTTTCACACTTTCAACTTTATACTTTCACTGCTTGTCCTACTTGCTTCCACTTGTTTTACCAAAGGTTGAAAGTGATGATTGATTTATTATGGATGAAATTTATTAACAAGTGAAAGTGACATGGGATGGGTGATTTTGGACTTTTTTTTGAAATATTTTAATGTTTTTGAGGTTGTTTTTGATCTTTTGAGTTTATGTGAATGTTTAAGTTTTCAAGTTATTTGAGGTTGTTTAGGGTTTTGAATGTTTTGAATTTTTTTTGCATTTTCAAGTTTTCCATTTTTTTTTTGTGTTTTTAGGGTTAGACCAAGACCTAAGGGGAAACTGAACTAATACCTTTGGGACTCATCTAAGATGGCCCTGCCTATGTAAGCACAAAGACAACGTAGTTCAACTGACTTTGACCAGGAACTATTTATTGATGAGATATGGACATTGATGGAATGCCATTTTATTATGATACTCCTAAAGGGTTGACCTAATGCCTCGGGGGCCCATCAATGATGACCTTTCCTATGTTCATGCTCAAAGATAATGTAGTTCGACAAGTATTTTTGACTTTTTAGACTTTTTAGAACTATTTAGGGGTTTTGATGTGATTTAGATGTTTTTGGCTTTTCAAAATTTACTTAATTTGGAATGTTTTTGGATTTTTGAACTTTACAAGCTTTTAAAATGTTTTTGGATTTTGAATTTACAAATATTTTGGATGTTTTTGGATTTTTCGAACTTTACAAGATTGGGATGTTTTTGGATTTTGGTGATTTTTTCAATTGTTTTTGGATTTTGAGATTTTATGAATGTTTTTGAATTTTTGAGATTTCAGGAATAACCTTAAAGGGATATACAAGAACCTGATCTGATGCAAGTATAGGAAAATTCCCCTAGTGTGATGTGATAGACTACCTCGATATAGGCGGGACAAACTGAACTTAGGAAATGCCTAGTACTAAAGGTGAACATGATACTTAATATCCAACTATGATACATACACGGATGGGTGAAGGAATAAATAAAGATAAATAGGATGAAGGATGGATGCGATGGACAAAGGATGTGAAGATAAGCCAAAGAGCCAATGATGGATGGAAGATGATGCTTATTTGCACAAGGAGCTTATTTGCTAGGTTTTCACCAAGGTATTTTCCCAAAGTGCCACCAAAGTGGTTTTCACCAGAGGATGATTTTTCTCTTTACTATTTTCAATCCTTTTCCTATTTTTTTGGATTTTGTTATTTGTTAATTTTTTTTTGGATTTTGGATTCATACCCTTCAAGACCTAGGCATAAAAATTCTTAAGATGTGTGCTATTGATAGGATCCTACAAGGGTTCTCCTTCAAGTGTTGACAATTGATAGGCTCTAGAATCGTAACTAGCTGTGACAACAAACAGTCCTAACCAATTAGGTTCAAACTTCCCTTTGCTATCTGAATCTGACACATTCTTCTGGTTCTCCTTCAATACAAGGTCTCTTACCTAGAAGGTTTGAATTTTTATTTTCTTGTTATAGCTCATTTTAAGTCGGTTCTAATAAGCCTGCAAATGATTCAAAGCCTCAAGATGACACTCATCTAGCAACTCTAGCTTGCTCAATATAGACACTCTGTACTCCTCATCCATAATGAGATGTTGCAATGATACTCTTAGCGATGGGAGATTGAACTCAGCATGTAGGATAGCTTTAGTTCCGTAAACTAGGGAAAATGGTGTGGCACCTATAGGCATACAAATATTGGTTCTATAGGCCCACAAGGCGGGGTTCAATTAGAGATTCCAATCACGAGAAAATTTATTGATTGTCTTTTTGAGAATCTTTAGGATGGTTTTGTTTGAAGTATCGGCTTGACCATTTCCCTGGGGATAATATGGGGTAGAAAAATGGTGTTGGATATTGAATTTTTGGCATAACTCACGAACATCCTATTTTTAAAAGGTGTTCCATTGTATGAGATAAGGGCTTGTGAAACACCGTAACAATAAATGAGATAGTTCAAGATGAATTTAGATATTTGTTTTCTAGTGATATAGGTCATAGGGATCACTTCAATCCACTTTGTGAAGTACTCAATGGATATTATGATAAAATTATGACCGTTAGATGAGGTACTGGTGATATTTTCTATGAGGTCGAGTCCCCACTGCGAGAAAGGCCATGGTGTAGTGGTCGGTCTAAGCTCTTGAGCTGGTGCATGGATGAGGTCCCCATGCTATTGACATTGCATGCATTTCTTGACATATTGATGAGCTTCTTGTTCTATAGTAGGCTAGTAGTACCCTATCCTTAATAGTTTCTTAGCCAAGATCATACCACTCGAATGTGATCCAAAAATTCCTTCGTGTACTTCCTTTAACATAGTCAAAGCTTCCTCTTGGTTAAGAAATCATAATAATGTCCCTTCGAGACTTCACTGGTAAAGGTTATCGCCTAAAAGGACGAATCTAGATACTCTTCTGATAACAGTTTTTCTAAGGCTTGAAGTGAAGTCATATGGAAGGATACCTTTGTGTAGGTAACTAAAGATATCATGATACCATGGGGAACCAAGACCAATGATTTCACACACCCACTCAGATTCTGGTACCTCGAATGCTGGGACAAGAAGTTGCTTAACAAGGAATTCACATTTTAAAATGTTGTGGGGAATATCCAGTAATGACTTAATAGTTGCCATATCATCTATTGCTTAGTTGCTGACTGGGGGTATTTGCTCGAATGTAATGTCAATGAAGAAACCTTTGAGACTTTTCACCATCTTTTTATAAGGCATGAGCTTGTCATCCTTAGTCTGGTAATCATCATTAACTTAGTTTACAATCAGTTGTGAATCTTTGTAGACTTTTAATTCTTGGATTTTCCATTATACTGCTATCCTCAATCCCATGATAAGGGCCTCATACTCAGTGATGTTGCTGGTGCATGCGAAAGCTAACTGATATGACTTAGGGATGTAATCACCTTATGGGGTGATGAAAATAATGCCTACTCCAAATCCATGTGTATGGGAACCATCAAAATATAGCTTCCATGGCTCCACTATGTTGAGGGTAAATACTGACTCATCATAAAATTTGAACACCAGGGGATTATTTGCATAGAACTAGGTGCCTTTGCTAGTTTATCCACAATAGCTTGCCCCTTGATAGCCTTTCGATCCATATATTCTATGTCAAATTTTGTTAGGATCATCACCCACTTGGCCATACATCTTGTGAGAGTAGCTTTGGATAATAAATACTTTAATGGATCTATCTTAGAAATAAGCTTCACTTGGTGAGAAAGCATGTAGTGCCTAAAATTTTGAGAAGCGAACACCACTGCTAAGCAAGCTTTTTCAATGGATGAACAGTTTAGCTCATATCCAACTAAAGTCTTACAAATGTAGTAAACAACTCTTTCTTTCCCTGTTTCATCATGCTAAGCAAGAAGAGCACCAAAGATGTTGATGTGGCTGAGATATACAAAATCAAAGGTTTATCTTCTATTGGTGGTGATTAGGTGGAAAATTAGGGCTTATCAAGATGAAATGAATCAAGATGATAAACCAATAGAAATTTTCACACTAAATCAATATAATTCATGCAATTATGAGGGCCAAAAGATATAAATAACAATAAAAAATTGACCCTAACTATTATAACAACTATGAGGGGAGTTTTTAGAGCTCAAAGAGGTGTGTACCTTGTTGCAAGAAGATTATTTTTAGGGCACAAAGGACTCATTCGCCTTTAGTGGCAAATGGGTCCCTGTTAGGGTTTCTAAAAATAAGATCTGGGTTATTTTCCTTGATTTCTACACTCTCAGATTCCTGGTTATCAGCTCCCAAAAACTTGTACTTAATTTTGTAGCCTCAATTCTTTGTTCTTGCACTTTGAAGGTCAATCTTGCAACTTGACAACTTTGACAATTTTTCTCTAAGTTTCTTTTCCACTTGATCTCCAACCTATAAATCTACAAACACACACTCAAGGGGAGAAAAAATTGTTGATTGTTAGTGAATAGGGGTTTGCCTAAGTCAAACCCCTTTTAGGTAATTAAACCAAATGATGAAATATTGAAATTGAATCATGAACATGAAATGATGTAATGTCGATACCTCGAGAGATATGGAAGATAAATCTGTAATCTAACATGTAGTGGCCATGAAGAATGTAGATCTTGATCCTTGAATAAGATGTGAACAATGGTTGCAATAGATCCTCAATGCTACATCAAATTTCTTCGCTCAACAACATGCATGAATGCACTAAACCCATAATATGATGAATGATCTTGAATTGCTGCAATGAACTCTTGATAATGGATAAACCCACAAAAGTGGTTTACAATTCTAGTGAGGAAGGAAAAGTTGCAAAAAATGACCCAATGCAAAAAAAATTGGTTTTTGGGGGTTCGAGTGAACCCAAAGAGGGTTCGATAGAACCCCCCTTTTGAGCGAACCCATTTAATGTAGGTCCCACCATTCCTGGGAAAAAGGAAAAGGGAAAGTCTTATGTAGAAAGGGTTCACTTGAACCCTGGTTCGAGTGAACCCTTGGGGGTTCGAGCAAACCCCTCTGGTTCGCTTGAACCCCCTTTTCCCCCCTTCTCCCCCTCAGGCACCAAAAAAGTCCAAAATTTTGCGCTTCAAAGCTCGGGTTGAGGATGAAAATGGAGGAGACTTCACAACCCAACTGGATGATGGTAGTCCTTAGAACGAGCTATCCAATGAATATAATTTTAAAATGTTTTAGTTTTATTACATATTTGTTTTTTAGTTTATTAAACATAGGTTTTTACATGAAAATCAAGCTCTTTGTTTTGCACATGTGGAAAAATAGTAGATTATCATTTTTTTTTTAAAAACATGAGTGCACCAGATATTGAAGTCCTTGATCCAACAAAAAGAATTTGAATTTTGATATATACAAAAAAAGTTATGCGTTATACGGTTTGCCTATGTCTAAATTGTAATTGGTTTGAACTTTGAAACTTGATTAGGAAAAAATATTCAATAAAACACAATGAAACCAATTGGAAGCACTAGATGTCATAGTTAAAAATTTAAATTTGAAAAAAATATAATTTTATCTTTCATGGAAAAAAAGTTGTGTTATATGGTGAGCACCACTCCTTAAAAATGTCTGCTGAAAAAAACTAGTTTTCGAAGGAGATGGAAAAAGAAGTGTAATCTAATTCCAAATTTTTTTTTTTTTTTTTTTGGAATCTACAAAAAAAGGTCACAAATCACTAGTCTGCATCATCTTTAAATTCCTCAAGTTAGCCGCTATAGGTGCCCGTAAGTGAAGATTTAGATAAATTTTTTTATTTCAGTGTCCAGTTTGGCCAAAAATTGTAAACCAGTATTGTGGGATCACCATAATTTTCCTTGAAATGCCTTTGAAAATTCTCTTGAAGTTCTCTATAACGCTCTCTTGAAATTGCTAGAATGCTTCATAAAATTGCTAGATGAAACTATGTGAATTAACCCATTATTTATACTAAATTAAGAGATTAACCTTGAAAATCAAATAATTCAAGTTGACACTAGATCGAGAAACAAAAATTATTAAATTCTTACTAGAATGAAATTCAAAAAGGGGGTCCTCATTAAGGGAGGACCCATTCGCCACCTAGGGCGAATGGGTCCTGACACTGTTTTCTAGGACCTTGCCTTTAGGGAATGAAAGAACATGAAAAATTCATGTGAAATATGCTGATAAAGGGGGGTCCTATAGAGGGAGGACCCATTCGCCACCTAGGGTGAATAGGTCCTAGCACCAATTTCTAGGACCTTAACTTTTCCCAATTAAATGTTATGTAATTTGAATTATGGGTGTTGGGATAGATCTTTGGGAGGTGTCACAAACAAGGCTTAAATGTGAATTAAAAACTCCAATTAACCACAATTAATTAAGAGGACCCTAGATAAGTGTGAAAGTGTGTTACAACACTTTACAACACTTAAATAAAGTACAAATTAAGTTCATTTTATTAAAAGAGTGCCCAAGATCAATGTGAATGTGTTACAACACATTACAACATTAAACCTAAGAAAAAATAGGTTAATTCAATGACAATTATTCCCAAATCTAGTAAGGAAAAATGATACTTTTTTCGTTACTACATTTTCCCCCACTTTAGTGAGAGGATGACACCATGTCAAACTCACACTAAATTAGACATTCAAGAAACTTAAGTATGCAACAATAATAAAGATACATGATCATACCCTGTCAAAGGCCAAGAAAAGAAAAACAAAAGGATCAAGCACAACCGTTCCAATACGATGTAGAATGGGGCTGTTTGTCTGTAACATATGCTACTCACTTTGGGGTAGTGGAACCTCAGTTTGTCCACTAGGTGAGTTATCCCAATGAAGTGGAAAATGAGAGAATCATATTAGCCTCTCATACCATACTGAAGTTATCCTTCTAAAAACCTCGATAAGGCACCACAATGTAATTCTTTTGTAATGTCATGTATGTAAGTTTTTGTTAAAGGAGATTTTGCTTTGTTCATGCAAGGTCTTCTTCTTAGGGAGAATTATTCCTAATGTCTCCAAGAGAGGACAAGTCAAGGGTGTCATAGCCTCACTCATGGGATGCCTCATTCGCGTCATGCCATGACAGTAGATTGTACACTCTTGGAGGACATCAAACCCAATGACACCACCAAGAAGAGGACACATCATAAGAAAAAAGAAAAATCATGCCATGAAATTTTGTGAAAGATGCCATCGATGTATGCACCCACTTTAAAGTGGTTGCTACACCATTATCATGAGCAATTACTTTAAAGTAGCCAAATATTTTTCCTAAGACATGAGATTTCCTGAAAACCCTATGTCAAGTCATATGTTTTTGAAGTAAGTTGCATCATGAAATAGGAAGGGTTTCAAAATACATAAGGGATCTATGGATTCGTGGTCTCAGTATGTCTTGCTACAATGTTGTCATAGAGCATGGAATTGTCATCATTCCCCAAATACTCATAGAACTGGAAGAATGGCACAAAGAGAGAAAAAAAAAAGGAAAATCCTTTCGGGTCAACATGGAAGAGACCTAAAATGTCTTGACGCCTTGCGTCATACCCAAAATGAAAACACAAGACAAATGAAAAAGATAAGAGAAAAAGCTCTTGGGTCAACATGGAATAGACCTAAATGTCTCGACGCCTTGCGCCATCCCCAAAAGGAAAACACAAGACAAATGAAATGATTATGACATATAGAAGAATGAAATGTACATATAGAGGAATGCACAAAAAGAGAGAGGTACATCAAATGAAACATCACAGGGGATCACAAATTACACACATGCAATCACATAAAGAAAACATGAAAAAACAAAAGACTATCAAGGCACGTGTGAGTAAACCTAAAGCAAGTTGTTCGCATCCCAATCTTGATCGATATAAACGGAAGGTGAACAACTATCCAAGGGACAAGATCAAGTGCTAAAGAAACATCTCACACCCCCAAGAGAGCTCACAAATGGTGATATGTACTCTTAGTGAAGGGTTTGGTGAAGATATTTGCAACTTGCTCTACTGTAGGAAAATACTACAAATTAATGACCTGCTCTTGTATCATCTCCTTGATGTAGTGCATATGGATCTCAATGTGTTTGGTCCACTGATGTTGAACCAAGTTCTTTGAGATCTAGATGGCAGTCTGATTGTCACAATGGAGGACTATGGACCACAGAACGGTGAAGCCAAACTCAGTTAGAATATTCTGAAGCCAAATAGCCTCAGTAGTAGAATTAACAGCTCCTTGATACTCATCCTCAGTCAAATAGAGAGAAATAACATGTTGCTTCTTACTCTACCAACAAATGGGTCTAGAACCAAGGTGAAATTTGTAGCCAAAAGTGGACTTACGATCATCAAGATCGCTATCCCAATCATAATCTATATATCCAACCAAGTTGAGTCCTGTACTTGCTCCATAGTGAATCCCATAATGTGGTGTACGCTGTATGTAATGAAGATGTGTTTGAAAACTTTCCAATGAAGCTCATGTGGTTCTTGCATGAAGCGTGAAACCATTCCAACTGCAAAGGAAATATCAGGGCATGTGTGATTCAAGTAGATGAGGCTCCCAACAAGTTGATGATACAAAGTGGCATCAATTAGTGGAGTAGAACACTTGGCCTCAAGTTTGACTCCTGATAGAAAGGGAGTAGGTGCAACCTTACAATCAAACATGTGGAACTGAGCTAGAAGGTCAAGAGCATACTTGGGTTGAGCAAGAGTGATCTCGAAAGAGGATTGTGTGATCTCAATCTCAAGAAAGTAGTGCAAGAGGCCCAAGTAAATCATAGAAAACCTGTCATGTAGAGAAGATTTGACCCTGCCAATGATGGATGATGTACTCCCAGTAATGATCAAGTCATCAACATAGAGAACAAGAAGCAAGTGAGACTCATCCTATCACAAAATATAGACATTCAAATTCGAGTGGCATCAAGAGAATCCTGTCGAGAGAAGAAATGAGTCCATCTTGGCATACCAAGCTTGAGGGGCCTATTCGAGGCCATAGAGAGACTTCTAAAATTTACAAACCAAAGAAGAATCCTGAAAAAATCCCTATGGCTGCTCCATGTAAATCTCCTCTGCAAGATCTTTGTGAAGAAATTCTTTCTTTACATCCATCTGATGAACAACCCATCCATGAGCATGGCAAGAGTCAAGCGAATGGAGTTCATCTTAGTAATGGGGAAAAAGGTTTCCATGTAATCAATACTGGGAACCCATGAGAAACCTTTATCCACAAGTCATGCTTTGAACTTGTCCACTATTCCATCCACTGCATATTTGTTCTGATAGATCCACTTGCATCGAACTATTTTTCTCCCCTTAAGAAGAGGAACTAAGTCCCATGTGTGATTCCTCATCAAGGAACTATACTCTTCCTCCATTGTTGAATCCCATTCAGGAATGCCTAATACCTCCTTGAAGGATTTTGGATTTGAAGTAGTAGCAATGTAGACATATGGAAGATGTTGATGTTGTGATCGAGTCCTTCGAGTGTCTATAGGATCCCCAACAAGATTTCCTGCTGACTCGAGAGTCTGTTGAGCCCAACGAGGTCATGAAGATGATGGGGATGAAGGACAAGAATCCTGAATCTCATTTGAGTGAGAACCCTGCGAGTAGGAGATGGGGTACAATAATCTGAGTCATTATCATCCGAGTCCACTATGGAGGAAGGAAGAGGAGGATCAAAGGTCAAGCTAGGAGAGCTTTCCTCAAAGTGAACACTCCTCTCAATGAAGAGCTCATGTGTCTCTAGATCTAAGAGTCAAAACCCTTTGAAACCATTTGGATATCCAATAAAGATGCAAGGCATGCTTTGAGGTTCCAATTCCTTGCTCTTCTCTAGAGGAATGTGTGCCCAAGCTAGAGATCCAAAAACTTGAAAATTCCGCACAATTGGTTTTCTACCACGCCAAGCCTCAAAAGGAGTCATGCCTTTCAATGCATTGTGGGGAACCCGATTCTGAATGTGTTCCACATAGTTAATGACTTTAGCCCAAAATTATGGACCAAGAGAATGAGCATGTATTAGGAAACTAACCATTTCCTTGAGGGTTTTGTTTTTCCTTTCAACAACATCATTTTGCTGTGGTGTGTATGCAAATGAATGCTGAAGATCTATCCCTTCAAGAGTACACAATTGCACAAGGTTGTGGTTCAAATATTCTCAAACATTTTTAGTGTGAAGAATGTTGATATAATTTATAGATTGCTTCTCAACATGAGCCTTGAAGGTTTGAAACTTTTCAAAGACTTCATTCTTTTGGTGAAAAAAGTAGACCCAAGTGAATCTGGAGTAGTCATCAATGAAGGTGAGTGCATAGGGAGCCTTGCTGAAGGACAATACTAGAAATGGGCTCGCTAGATCAATGTGAACCAATTGAA
The DNA here is from genome assembly GCA_007258455.2 of Sequoia sempervirens. Lineage (NCBI taxonomy): Eukaryota > Viridiplantae > Streptophyta > Pinopsida > Cupressales > Cupressaceae > Sequoia > Sequoia sempervirens. The sequence continues at coordinate 290,488 of VDFB02267692.1, read as the reverse complement.
GAACTTCTAAAGCCATCCAAGATTTCCCTGTATCAAAATTCTCTTTTGGATGCTTAGCCATAACACAACCTAGACATACACCATCTAAAAAGTTGATGCGAGGGAGACTTGTGATCGTATCTTGTGAGCTAAGCTGCTAAAGATAGCGGTAGTTAAGATGTCCAAATCACTCATGCCATAACTTACTCACTAAATATAAATGAGTAAGCAATGCTATAGAAGGAGAATGTGGCATAAAGTGAGAAAAATGATATAGCCGAGACTCATGATTGGCCTTTCCCACTACAACCAAGGCATTATCCTTAATATATTTGACCACAACTATGTTTGGAGAAAACTCAACTTTCTTACCATTCCCAAGATGAGTGATTTGGTAGACTGAAAGAAGGTTGGCACACAAGTCAGGAACACAAAGAAAATTATCAAATGATCCATCATCCATGTCAACCAAACCTTTTCCAACAACTTCCACCTAAGTGTCATCACTTGTAAGAATGCGTGGTACTATACAAGGCTCCAATGAAGAAAATTGTTCTCCGTCAGAACCCATGTGATGTATAGAACCTACGTCAAGTATCCATTGCTGTGATGATCCTGTGGCTACCCTTTTCCTTTCTTTGATTGTGAAGAAGTGTAAGGAGATGCTTCCTTTTTGTAGGAAGATGTCAAGTTGATGTTATTCTTCTTGAGGAGATTAGTCAATTCATCAACTTGCTTAGCATGACAATGATGCTCATCATGATCAACTCTCTTGCAATATGAAAAAGTCAATTTTTCCTTCTTTTGTGAATTCCCCTTCTTGGAAGATGATGAAGAGTCTCATTGTTGAGGAGAAGAGGATTGTGCTCAATATTTATGTGGCTTGTTTTTTGATTGCTTCTGTTTCTTGCTAGATCTTGACCCATGTCTTTCCATCAAAGCTTGTGACTTTAATGACTTGAGAATACCCATAGTGATCAAATTTTATTTTTCAAGCATCAACATCTCTATGAATGAATCAAATGAAGGTGTAGTATAGGCACTTCCCATACTCAACTGATGAGTCTGAAAACTAGAAACAAAAGTTGCATATTCTGAAGGAAGCTTGTCTAACGAATTGAAGAACAACTATGCATCCTTCTTATAAATAAAAAAATCTTTGAGTTGTGCTCTTAGTTCATTAGCCTTTGTTACATAGTCTTGGATTGTATAAAAATTCTTTGGATCCAAATTAGTGAGATCATTATCAAGTTTGTATCCCCTAATCTCATCAACTTTTCCATACAATTGAGCAAGTTTATCCCAAGCTTCCTTAGCTGATTTACACTTATCAATATGAAATATGAGATTAGAAGAAACATATTTCTTGATTATTCCAAGATCCATAGTAATTTTAATGAGCCATTCACTTTTTAGATTTGGATCAGTTGCCTCTGGAACGAATCCATCAATGTAGTGAATTAATCCTTTTTCCATTAGTTTACTCTATGCATTTATTTTCCATGTTGCATAGTTATGTGGAGTTAAAATAGGAAAAATAGGATGACCCATGGATGAAATCAAAAGAGCACAATGTAATGCAAAATAGATGATGTTCTTTAAACCACATAATTTTCCAAAAATCATTACATTCCAAGTATATTAATAACAAACGATGCATAGATCAAGATCTTTCCATAATTGCACAAAAGGAATATTTAGTAATAAATTTCATTCCATGTATGCAAAAGAAGTAAATTCCATTAACAAGGATAATTGCAATGAAACATATGTAAATGCCATTTGCATATCAATGAGTTTCCATTAATTCATTCAAGTTTCAATTACATCAATATCTTTCAAACAATACATCTATTTCAATGTTGCATCAAAACTTTCATTCCAATACATCTATTTCAATGTTACAAGTGGAATTTCAAACAAAGTTACGTTTATAAGCGGGCTTTACTAGCCATTTAAAATAATACATGAATACATTTATAGCATGTGAATCTCTGGACCTCAACTGCCGTGACACCACTAGTCTTCTTGCAAGCTGGGGCCAAGAGTGTGATTAAGGTGCCTTTTCTGCCCAACCACGAAGTACATGAATTCCTTGGGTTCCTTCCTAACTTGAAGAAATCCCTGGCCCTGCATGAGGAGCCTAGCAACCTGAAACAACAATGCAGGAGGGAACTCTCGATGCAAGCCTGATGCCTATATGCATTCCTAACATGAGAATCACATATTTCTTGCAAACAGGAGGTGGCAGAGACCTATATTCATTTAGTTCTAGGCTTTTAATTCCATCTATTTCAATGGTGCATGTGCTTGGACAAGCATAAATAAAACAAAATGATAGTTTTAGAAAAGGTAAAACTACCGTCTCTGTGGGTCCACCTTCGACATCCTGTCCTGGAAGTTTCTCAAAATGAACAATAAATAAAACACTTTCCATTTAAAGTTTCCATTCAATTTACATCTCAATTTCAAAGGAATACCAATAATTACAAAGAACTCACAAGGTTCACAATAACTTTACTTTAGCATTTTAACTTAATTGAAAATTGATCACAAGTTGGTTTTGCAACTCAATTCCTATCCTTTCAAAATGATCTAAATTTGGTCTTTTAAAAAAAAACGTGTATGAATTCACAAGTTCTAACTTTTATTTGAATAGTTTGTCCAAAGTAACAAATTTATATAAATTTAAAAAGCAACTACACAAATTAGCCTTATAAGTGTGGATTGGAATACATTGATTTCCCACATTTATCAATGGAGGTATATCTAGAAATATATGCAACGGATACTAAGTCCACATTTAGGTGAAATAGAAAATGAATAATTCTAGCACAAAAGTTTACCTATTCTTGTTTAGATTCAAAAACAAATTATGTATCTCAGATTTGACAACTAATTTCCCATTGACATTAAAATGTTAAGTTTGAAACTCATATTCATATTCATTTGTATAACTATATTTCTTAACAAGTTTGTATGCATTCATTCGTGCCTAAATTCAGGAAAAGCCAAGTCTATGTCATTTTTGCATGGTTTTAGCTTGATTTTTATTTTAATCAGCCCATATAAAATCCCAGATTTACATATGTATATAAATTTACTGAGGTAGACAGATAATCATGTATATATATATATATAGTCATATAATTGTACTTTCACATATTTTACATTTAAATGTATAAAAGTATTTCATTTTCAGGTAGTCATATTATGTATATATATATTTATAGCTGAGGAATCTTTTACAAAAGAAACATAAGTTTTCTCAGTTAAGAAAAGATTTTTATATCTCAATAATCCTGCTGTTTGTATGTGTGTGTATATATATATATATAAATGTAGCATATAATCATATATATATATATACATATACGTATATATATATATACATATACATATATATATATACATATATATATACATATACATATATATATACATACATACATACATACATACATACATACACACATATATATATATACAACATATTTATTTATATATACAGAACTGTGCACTGTATTATTTCCATACAAAATTCCATACAAAATTATTTAGTTAGAAATGCGGTTTCAAAATTATCATACTCTTTTTATAACATATATTACATATTAGGGCTTGCACCCCCCCATATGGGGAGGCACTACCTGTGGAAGGCAACGCTTCCTCCACAGGCCATGGCCTGTGGAGGGAACGCTATCCCCCACAGCACAACCCTTCCCTTATGGGGAGGGCTCGACTGTGGAGAAATCCCAGTCGCCCTTACCACCTACTATGAATTTTAAATAATAACTTCAATTTCAATAAATTTCAGAAACTGTTCCATCTGAAATTTCATCTTATGCAATGGAAAAATAAGCTAGGTTTATAAACAAATATGTATATTTATAAAATATATATGTATATATATATACACAGAGAGAGAGAGATTATGTGTGCATATATATATGTTTTCATAATTTATGTGAATTGAATGAGCAATCTGGAACGAAGTTATAAACTACAATTTGCAAAGGAGAAAAGCCCCAATCTGAAAGTGGAGAAAGAATGCAATTTCTCTTAAAGCACACAAAAGAATAGAAGATTTTCTTAATCTTTCATAGTCTTGCATACAGTTTAAACACTTGACATTCAATTTCTTCAGTAATGTTTTCATATTTCAAACAAGATTTGTGGAAAAAGAATGGAAAACCTGGATATTACGCTTCCAGTTGGAGATGCTCTTTAGAAAATTTCTACTCTTTGCTTCTTTTGAATCTGATTATTCTGAGAGTCTTCTTCTTCTTTCCTCCTCTCCAGATGCTTTACCAACTATTAATTTTCCTACTATCTCCCAAAGAATAATTTTCAAGCTCACTAAGCTAAAGAATTCAGCATTTTCTTGGCGGCCATTAGAGCAAAATTGCAGAGCTTGATTTCAAGAATGTTTTCAAGAACCGTTACCTTCTCGGGCACTCTTTTTTCCTTTTTAAAATTGCTTTTCCTTTCCACTTCTACCCTAATCTTGAAATGGATTTTAAAAATAAGAATAATATTCACTTTAATTGCATGTAAATCCCCTTTTGAAAATATTTACCCAATAATAAAATAAATATCTTCTTACTATTAGTTAAATTTTCAACTCAAAGATTAACACAAATTAAAAGAAGAATAGAATGCATAAGCATTTAAATCAAAATCTATAATTAGCTTTAATTAAAACTTAATTCTCTTACTTTATTATGCTTTTTATTTTAATTTAACTAATCATTAATTATTTGCAAATAATCAAACAGTCATACATAAATTATCATTCCTAAATGCATTCTATATGAATCTAAGTGCCTATGTGTGATCAAGAGAACATCCTACTTTGTCTTGTCAAGAAGCTAACCTCCTCTCCTTAATCACACCCTTGGTCTTCGACCTCCTGCAACTCAAGTGCACTCAGGCGCACAACAATAATTGAATTAGTATCACATAAAGCTATAAATCAAATGATATATTACATAAATTAAGATTTTTCTACTCTATTTTGCTTCATTTTCAAAGTAAAACATATTCAATAATATTCAACTTTTCATGATTTAAATAAACACTTTCATTTATCTCCATACCAAAAAACCATCATATTAATTATTATTCTACCACGCACATCAAAACATGTAACAAAACCACACAAAAACAAAAGCAACCTATATCAGGGTTGAGACATGACATCCTTCCCCACTAGGAAGAGACATTGTCTCGATGTCTTATTATAAAACCACACAAAAAAATCTATAACATCAGTGTATCACAAGTCTCTAAATGCAAGAAAATAAAAACATGCTAAGATCTCAAGTGAGGAAAAGCTCTATCAATGTCCTATGCATTCTCCCAGGTGGCTATAAGGAAAGCTAGTGAGGAAAAGCTCTATCAATGTCCTATGCATTCTCCCAGGTGGCTATAAGGAAAGCTAGATGCAGAAGCAACTCTCCTAACGCCAAAAAATTAGGAATAATGGAAGATACCTTTTTAAAATTTACAATTATAGTCCAATTAAGATGCACATGAAATAGATTACTGAAACATAGAAATAGACAAGCACATATGAACACCAGATATATGTGGGAAAACCCTTATGGGAGAAAAACCCACCACACCAAGAGAAGTCACTTTGTATTACAATAATAAAGATTACAAATAGAGTTCTAACTTATCTTTCTGATGTCAGTTTACAACAACATTCACCATGAACAACCTTGATATAGAACATTCACGTTACAGTCTTTATAGAGTAGAATTCATCCATTGATCATACAATCACACAACAATCCATTGATCCATCGAACCCATCACAATTTGCAATCACTGAGTATATACATGTCACCCCTATCTGCTGAGCTTCCTCTCAGAACTGCCACAACGAACTGTCTTCCAACGGTTCCCATTTGGCTTCTCTGATTGGTCAACTACAAGCCACATAAGATAGTCTTCACTTGGTCAAAAGGATTCAATCTGTGTTGGCATGTCGGTGAGACACTAACTGTGTCTCCCCGATGCCACACATCCAACATTCGATATCACCAAGAGTTCATCCTATTGGAAAGATGTCATACTAAGTCCAGAAGACTATCGCTTTCACTGAGAGATCATACCGATCCTTTATGTTATACCGAAACGTTCAACAGTCCACAAGACTTATCACTTTTTCCAGGAGATCATACTGAGGTTCAAAGTTACTCCAAAGTCTTAAGTCATACCGAGCACCAAACAACAGTCAGCAAGACTTCTGTCCATCGCTAAGACTTCATACCAAAGTCTTTGTGTCATCACGAAGACCCCAAGTGTATCCCTATTGGCGAGACCTTCATCAGTTGCTGAGACTTCATACCGAAGCCTCCACCTTCGGTGAGACTTTACTTAGTCGCTGAGAGTTCTCCCCGAGAGCTTTGAGTTACCTCAAGTGAATACTATGGGAGAGACATTCCTATCGGTAAGACTTCTTACTGAACACCCAAGACTCTCCCGGAAGGCTTCGACAAAAAACACTGTCGGTGAGACTTTAGCTATCGCTGGGACCTCACACCGAAGTAAGCCTTTCGGCCAAGGGTCTTTCCAATATACGATATGAATGGACTGTTGGCCAGAGATCTCCACTCGGTAGGAGGTCATACCAAACACAACATGTTATAGTGATAGGATCATTTGGTGAGATTGAAGCAAGGTCACAGCGACCTGAACTGTTCAACAAGATTCAACTGCTAGTTGGCCAGACACAAAAGATGTCACACCGACTTGGCCCTTTCATAGGTTTCAGCCTGTGGGATTGAGACACATATTTCCAACAATCTCCCACTTGACAAAGATCACACAGGCACCTCCAAAGCACAATGAACCTACTGAAAATCATGGGCACTAAGGCCCATCAAACTGGCACACCACCTGAACTTGTCTGTGCTCACTGGCTTCATCAATGCATTTGCAACATTCTCTAGAGTATCAACTTTTTCCAAACTGACCTTTCCATCCTCCACCATATCTTGTACAAAGTGGTACTGTACATCTATATGTTTTGTCCTGGCATGGAAAGTAGGATTCTTTGCCAGAAAAATTGCACTCTGATTGTCACAAAAAATAGTTATTTGCCCTGCATCAAAACTAATGTTAGAACACAAACGTTTTAACCAAATTGCTTCTTTACAAACATGTGTAGCTGCCATGTATTCAGCCTCTGTAGTGGACAAAGTGACTATAGCCTGCCGCTTACTCATCCAACTCACTACACCACCATTCAACATGAAATTCTATCCACTGGTGGACCTCCTGCTGTCAATGTCCCCTACCCAATCAGAATCCACATAGCCTCAAATACTAAGAGTCCTCTGTGATTCAACCAAGTTCCCATGGTAACACAAAAAACTTTGAAGTGCCCTTCAAATATCTGAAAACTCTCTTTACAACATCCCAATGTGTCCTTCCAAGATTATCCATAAATCGACTAAGAACTCCCACTGCTTGGGCAATGTCTGGCCTTGTACAAACCATTGCATACATAAGACTGCCAACCACACTAGCATAGGGTACACTGATTGTGTCCTCCATCTCAGTAGGAGATTTTGGATAGTCTTCAATAGATAGCTTCATTCCTTGCAAGACTCGAACAACTAGCTGCTTGTAATCATTCATGCAAAATCTCTCTAGAACAGCCTTGATATACTTACTTTGACTGAGCCAAAGTTTTCTACTATTCCTGTCCCTAGTTATCTCCATCCCCAGAATATACCTTGCTGCACCAAGATCTTTCATTTCAAACTTAGCAGACAACTGAGACTTAAGATCATAAATCATCAACTTACTATTGCCTATGAACAACATATCATCAACATAGAAAGCAATAATAAGAACTTGATCACTTTTAGCTTTGTAATACACACAATGATCAGATTTTGATCTTAAAAATCCCAAAGATAATACAAAAGTATTAAAATTCTGGTACCACATTCTAGGTGACTGCTTTAACCCATACAGAGACTTCTTTAACTTCCAAACCAGTTTCTCTTTACCTTTCTCCACAAAGTGCTCAAGCTGGGACATATAAATATCTTCTTCAAGATCACCATGAAGAAATGCTGTCTTCACATCCATTTGTTCGACCTCTAAGTCATACACTGCTACAAGTGACAAAAGAAATCTGATAGATGTCAGCTTAGCTATAGGAGAAAAAATTTCTCCATAATCAATTCCCTCTACCTGGGAATAACCCTTCACAACCAACCTCGCCTTATATTTTTCCACACTGCCATCCAGACCAATATTCTTTTTAAATACCCATTTGCAACCAACAACTTTTCTGCCTTTAGGCAAGAGCACCAAACTCCAAGTGTCATTATTTTCTAATGATGCCATTTCTTCATTCATGGCTTCCAACCAAGAGTCTGAATCAGACATTTTAAATGCCTCTTTTACAGTCCTAGGCTCATCAGTGCTAGAAATTAAAGCATAGGCACAAGTAGAATCTATCAAAGAAAACCCATACCTATCAGACCTTCTTTCATGAGTTGACCTCCTCAATTGTTTGAGGTTGAGGTTCTTCTTCTTCTTCAGAACTGCTTGAGCTCTCCTCAGTTTCAGGTTTATTTTGAATTTTCAATTCCTCTTTCTCTGGTGTAGGAGGAATTTCAACTACATCCTTATTGTTTTCTGACTTTGTCTTTGACTACAGATCCAAGGTAGAAGGCTTCAGCTCATGAAAGATTACACTTCTGCTGTATACAACCTTCTCTGTATCAGGATTCCAAAGCTTGTATCCTTTTATGCCAACACTATAGCCAATAAAAATACATTTGACAACCTTGTTCTCCAATTTAGATATTTTCTCATACGGAACATGAGCATATGCCTCATAGCCAAAAACACGAATATGTCTTAAATAGGGCTTCTTACCAGACCACGCTTCCAAAGGTGTTTTCTCAACAAGAGAAGAATTTGGAGAATGATTTATCAGGTAACATGTTGTAGCAACTGCCTCAGCCCATAACTTCTCCTCTAAACCAACACTACTCAACATACTTCATGCTCTCTCCATCACTGTCCTATTGAACCTTTCAACAACTCCACTTTGCTGTGGAGTATAAGGTGTAGTCTTATGTCTTTTAATCCCATGGTCTTTACAATACCTCTTGAAATCATCAAAACCAAATTCACTGCCATTATCATTCCTTAAACATTTTATTTTTCTTCTAGTCTGATTTTCTACAAGGTTCTTATATTCCTTAAACTGACTGAACACTTCTGATTTACTTTTCAAAAAATAAACAAATGTTCTTCTCGAATAATCATCAATGAATGATACATAGTACCTTGACTTAGACAAAGAAGGAACATTCACTGGACCAAATACATCAGAATGAATATAATCTAGCAAACCAAAAGATTTATGAGGACTGGAATAAAATGAAACACAATGTTGTTTTCCATATATACAATGTTCACAGAATTCAAATTCAAGGTTACAATATTCAAGCCCGTCAACCATGTTTTTGTTCTTCAAGGTTTTTAAACCTTTCTCTCCAATGTGGCCTAGCCTATGATGCTAGAGCATAGTCTTTTTTGCTGGAAGTTTAACTTCCATAGAGTTTACACAATTAGGAACATTTCCCTCTTTTCCACCATGAGTAGCTTTTTGTGACTTTACAAAGACATTGTTGCATTGAACATCATGTGCATCCAGCTTGTACAAGGTACCAATACGAGCACCCCTTGCTAGCACCATTGAGCCTCTAGTAATCTTGTAGCCATTTCCAGAGAACATGACTTGCACTCCAATATCATTCAACTTACTAATAGAAAGTAAGTTACGAGCCAGACCTGGTACATGCATTACATCATTAATTCCCTTCACTCTTCCATCAGGGAATTGAATTCTGACTCTTCCACGACCAACAATTTCCAAATTTGAATCACTTGCCAAGTACACCTTTCCACCATCGTATTCTTCATACTTTGTGAACCAGTCTCTATGAGATGTCATGTGGAAAGATGCTCCAAACTCAATCAGCTAGACATCATCTGATGCCTGTGTAGCCAAGGCTGCAATGAAGGCATCTCCATCACTATGAGAAGAATCATTGTCAGAAGAATACTTCTTCTTCTTCTTCTTCTTCTCCTCTTTACAATCCTTTCGGACATGACCAGATTGCCCATAATTCCAGCACTTCACCTTGGACTTCTTGCTAGGAGACTTTGATCTCCTCTCTAATTTCGATTTGGACTTCTTGTCCTTCTTCTTGCATTTCTCTTTTGACCTTCCTCTAACAACAAGGGCCTCCTTCGCCATCTCAGAAGATTTCCTTCTCATCTCTTCTGATAACAAAGAAGAAACAACATCTTCCATCTTGAAACTAGATGTTGTACTCCCAATAGCCATCACAAGGTGATCCCATGAATCTGGAAAAGAACACAATATCAGCATACATCGATCCTCTTCATCAATCTTCACACCAACAGATGTTAACTGTGCAATCAACATGTTGAATGCGTTCAAATGATTAGCTAGCTCAGATTCTCCTTCCTGCATTCTCAAATTGTACAACTTCTTCCTCAGGAACAGTTTATTCACCAAGGACTTCCCCTGATAAATAGATGCCTGTCTTTTCCACAAGGAAGATGCAGTCTTCTCTTCATGCACATTGAGAAGAATGAAGTCTTCCAAATAGAGCCTTATCGCCCCTTAGACTTTCTATTTGCAAGGTCCCAATCTTCTTGCTTCATGCCTGTAGGGTTTAGTTCTAGACACGCAAGCCACAGATCACGATCCACTAAGAGATCCTCCATTTTTGAGTTTCCACAACTCAAAATTACTGCCATTGAACTTCTCTATTTCAATCTTTCCTGACGTGCTAGCCATCTCAATCTGTAATTCAAATTAACAAAACTTCTACAAGACTCTCACTGAATAGAAATTGACACAAAAAACCCAATGTACCCACAAGGATAACACAACTGGCCAGGCTCTGATACCACTTGTAAGGAAAGCTAGATGTGGAAGCAACTCTCCTAACGTCAAAAACTCAGGGAAGAATGTAGAGATACCTTTTTAAATTTTATAATTACAGTCCAATTAAGATGCACATGAAAGAGATAATAGAAATAGAGAAATAGAAAAACACATATGAACACCAGATATACATGGGAAAATCCTTATGGGAGAAAAACCCACCACACCAAGAGAAGTTACTTTGTATTACAGTAATAAACATTACAATTAGAGTTTTGACTTATCTTTCTGATGTCAGTTTACATCAGCATTCACCATGAACAACCTTGATACAGAACATTCACATTACAGTCTTCATAGAATATAATTCATCCACTGATCATACAATCACACAACAATTTGTCAATCCATCGAACCCATCACAATTTGTAATCATTGAGTATATACATGTCACCCCTATCTGCCGAGCTTCCTCTCAGAACTGCCACAACGAACTATCTTCCAACGGTTCCCATTCGACTTCTCTGATTGGTTGAGTACAAGCCACATAGGATAATAGAAATAGAGAAATAGAAAAACACATATGAACACCAGATATACATGGGAAAATCCTTATGGGAGAAAAACCCACCACACCAAGAGAAGTCACTTTGTATTACAGTAATAAAGATTACAAATAGAGTTTTGACTTATCTTTCTGATGTCAGTTTACATCAGCATTCACCATGAACAACCTTGATACAGAACATTCACATTACAGTCTTCATAGAATATAATTCATCCACTGATCATACAATCACACAACAATTTGTCAATCCATCGAACCCATCACAATTTTCAATCATTGAGTATATACATGTCACCCCTATCTGCCGAGCTTCCTCTCAGAACTGCCACAACGAACTATCTTCCAACGGTTCCCATTCGACTTCTCTGATTGGTTGACTACAAGCCACATAGGATAGTCTTCACTCGGTCAAAAGGATTCAATCTGTGTTGGCATGTCGGTGAGACACTAACCGTGTCTCCGTGATGCCACACAACCAGCATTCGATATCGCCAAGAGTTTATCCTATTAGCAAGATGTCATACCAAGTCCAGAAGACTATCGCTAAGACTTATCGCTTTCGGTGAGAGATCATACTGAGCCTTTATGTTATACTGAAACGTTCAACAGTCGGCAAGACTTATGGCTTTCGCCAGGAGATCATACCAAGCACCAAACAATAGTCGAAAAGAATTCTGTCCATCGCTAAGACTTCATACCGAAGTCTTTGTGTCATCGTGAAGACCCCAAGTGTATCCCCATTGGTGAGACCTTCATCAGTCGCTGAGACTTCATACTGAAGCCTCCACCTTCGGTGAGACTTCACTTAGTCACTGAGAGTTCTCCCCAAGACCTTTGAGTTACCTCGAGTGAATACTGTTGGAGAGACATTCCTATCGGTAATACTTCTTATCGAACACTCAAGACTCTCCCTGAAGGCTTCAACAGAAAACATTGTTGGCAAGACTTTAGCTATCATTGGGACCTCACACCGAAGTAAGCCTTTTGGCCAAGGGTCTCCTCGATATACGATATGAATGGCCTGTCGGCTAGAGATCTCCACTCGGTAGGAGGTCATATCGAACACAACATGTCATAGCAATAGGATCATTCGGTGAGACTGAAGCAAGGTCACAATGACCTGAATTATTCAACAAGATTCAATTGCTAGTCGGCCAGACACAAAAGATGTCACACCAAATGGGCCCTTTTAGAGGTTTCAGCCTGTGGGATTGAGGCACATATTTCCAACAATGGAATTATCCACCGAGTACTGGTCCTACTAGACCCTGTACTCCACAATATCATGGTTCCGCAACTTAACGTTATGCCCTCCAAAATCCTGGTGGGCTCCGCTAGCACCACCCCTAGATCCCACTAAGTATGCCAGTCATGCACACCACACATATGGTATTACTACCATCCAATTATATCCAAGTAGCAAATGGCTCTTTCACTAGAGCATACAAGAATAGAATTACATGATTCAAGAATAAGAATTTAATCACTCACATTAGTATAAGTATAGAGAGCATTTCTCGTTCAAGTATAAATATCAGTATAGTTAAAGCAACAATTTTCTATGTTATGAGTACAATCACCCATACAAATGTGTCATTGCACAAAGCATGAAAAGTGCATTATTGCACAAGCATCATTTCATATAATACACATGTAAGTACCTTTACTAAAAACAATCAAGCATACATGATTCACCCTGTCAATTGTTCATACCTTGTCTGCAAGACAAATTGAGAAAATTTATCTAATCATCCTTACCAGAGAAGGCCCTTAAGGCATCTAACCTTTGCATTCTTCAAAAATCTCATGGATTCTATTAGATCCATATCTTCAAGTATCAACTTTCCCAAAGCCTAGTACCATTATGAACATTATTTCCTTTAAAACATCCCTTCTTAGGTTTCCTGCCTTTGAGAAGGGTCAACCAATATTATCTATTATTATCCACTTTATTTACTTCACATATAAATTAAAAAATAATAAAACAACTGCAAAGGTGCTCCAATGAGGTCCAAACCAACCATTGTGCACACTGACTATTCTAAGACTAGGACACTTGCAATCCATTCCTTTGACAATTCTGATTTTTGAACTTTCTCTTCTTATATTTAGTGCCCTTCATCTTACTTATTATGTATTCCTTAATCAATCCATATTTTTACTTCCATTACCAATTATTGGTTTATTCTAGTTTAGAACACCATTCAATAACTTCCTCATCCATTTTTAGTTCTTCACACTTATATTATCCCTTTTTTTTTAACAATACACTCTATATATCAAACTTCAATCAACATTTCCAATCTTACCTTTTTCTTCTCATTCTACACTATTCTTCTTGTCTCGAGGGTTTCTTCTCCCTTTCAACTTCCATTACTATTATATTGTCATTTTATTCTTTCATTCTTCCATTCAAACTTTGTGTTACTACAACATCCCACATTCTATTAATTAATACATAGCTATGAGGAATTTTCCTTCCTTTGACCTTATCCATTCTAAATTATCTACTTCTGATCTAGTAGTACATGTTGCCCAAGTGTTTCTTTGCTCTACTCTTTCAGTACCTGTAACATCTCTCTACTTTCCATTCGTGTTCCACTGCATCCACCTTAATTGAAGTTCACTACACAATTACTTTGCTTTCTCAACTAACATTCCTCCTACCACTACCTGTTATTTCAACATACACAAAATAAGTTTTCCTCAAAACTCATGGATTATAATTAGGAGTCAACCTAGCATGTTCTCAAATTCCCTTTGTACTATCTAGACATGACATCCTCCCAAATAATAATACCAACAAGATATTCAAATTAATAGATCCATAGCAACACCAATGTTTTCAAAACTTTCTTGACATTTCTGAATTAAACACTTGTATTAGACAACATATCAAGGAATTCAATGAATTATAATTCTATCAACATACACACCAGGAAATGAAGAATTCTCTATATTATACCCCCTCATACAATCTATCAGAGGTCCATCATGGACACGATAGAGCACATAACATGAAACTTGACCAACAATTTTAAACATTCAAGAATAGCCACCATTTAGAAAAGTAAATCAAAGTCAAGGGAAAAGAAAAGTTGATTTCAACAATAAGGCATAAATTGTGCACAATTGCAACAATAATTCACACATGGCCATAATGGTCACAAGATAAATAAGTATCAAAAATTTTATGGCTATACTTATTCATGCATATAGATAAAAAATCAACGTTGGCCTTCACAACATTCAGTAAATTGAATAAAAACAATAAAAAAAATAAAAATATCAAATTTCTCAAGTTACATAACACATGAACTGCGTGACTAACTCTAGTCACAAGAGAGGGAGTACAATACCAAACCATACCTGGATTCTAAAGTCTGAGGTAAGTAAGAGAACACATTCAATCATGGTGAACAATGAGTCATCTAAGACCCAGTCACACAAAACAAGAGATCCATTCTACTTCACCATCCAACATCTCTGAAGATGCCAAACAACAGAAATTGCATCCCTTTCAAGGGAATTTCAATCGCCACGTAATGACACACAAGGTCATACACTAGCAAACATCCACAACCCAAGGTATCTAAATACTTCACTCTCACAATGAAGAGCAATTGCAAATTCCCACTTTATAGATACACATCATTCATATGGATAACACATGATTACAACATTCGCACAATAATTACATGAAGTTCTCATTCACACAAAATAAATAAATAAATAAAGAAATTGTCTCAGTTGCATCACTCACATGGAGATAGAAAATCTACTTAAGCATGCAACACACATACATGAGATGTGAAAACAAAAATCATTCAAGTGCGTCACTCACACAAGGTAAGTATACCATCTCTAACATAATATGAAAAACAAGCTTGAGTGCATTACCCATACCAACCATAAAAAATCATAAGTGCATTTCTTGTGCATTATACATATATAAATAGGCAAAGTGCCTAACTCACATGATGCATTACTCACACCATAAATAAATCGATCAAGAGTGCATTACTCGCACAATATATGCAAAGTACATAACTCGCATGATGCATTACTCACTTAAGTGCATATTCATAGATATATCATTTATATAAATCTAGCATATAGGACTCATAAGGTCTCACAAGATCAAAACCTCATGCCTTGTCAATAAGGCTAACAATGATAACTTATCCGAGGAAATTTTTTTTCTCCTAGGACCATATTGAAGACTCCTAAGGAAGCTTAACTTGCATTTACTAAAGATCACATGGGTCATACACAAATCCTGATTAGGAAAGAATAGAAATTGTCTAAAAATCAGCTTACTCATAATCAAATACCTTTACCATTACAGACATCCTTCTTGGATTCTCTTCTTCCTCAAAGCATCATCAAAAGTTAATGGTGGTAGGTGATTGTTATTTCTACTTGTCTTAATATATATATATATATATATTTTACCTGTAGTAACCTTGTAACTTATCCTTTTAGATCTTACTCATTCACCCTTTATGTCCTCAGAGGGATCTCTTTTCCCACAATATTTCTCCATTCTACATCATCACTTCACGGATTGTCATAATGTCTTAGCCATCTTGGCTCAAGTATATAGATCATAATTTCTCAATTTTTTTTTAAAGATACAATCTCCAATCCTTGTTTCAACCATGACATTATTCTTATTGGGGATTCTTTTAAAAATGCCACTAAAGTGACAAGTAATCTCAACTAATAAAGTCATAAAATGTCTATTCTTCTTGGTTCCCAACTGAACCATCCAAGACTCATTGAGATTCCAACTCATCAAAGGAATCTTTGACCCAAAATAGGGTGCTTAATCACTCAATGCACCTAGAAATTTAGGTCATCAATAGGTTCACATTGCAACCTATAGCGTAGAAGCCTTGAGGCCCGAGTGTTAAACCTAGGGCTTTGATACCAAAATGTAACGCTCAATAGATGATGTTCTTTAAACCACATAATTTTTCAAAACTCATTACATTCCAAGTATATTAATAACAAAGGATGCATAGATCAAGATCTTTCCATAATTGCACAAAAGGAATATTCAGTAATAAATTTCATTCCATGTATGCAAAAGAAGTAAATTCCATTAACAAGGATCATTGCAATGAAACATATGTAAATGCCATTTGCATATCAATGAGTTTCCATTAATTCATTCAAGTTTCAATTACATCAATATCTTTCAAACAATACATATATTTCAATGTTGCATCAAAAATTTCATTCCAATACATCTATTTTAATGTTACAAGCAGAATTTCAAACAAAGTTACATTTACAAGTGGGCTTTACAAGCCATTTAAAATAATACATGAATACATTTATAGCATGTGAATCTCTGGACCTCAACTTTCGTGACACCACTGGTCTTCTTGCAAGCTGGGGCCAAGAGTGTGATTAAGGTGCCTTTTCCGTCCAACCACAAAGTACATGACTTCCCTGGGTTCCTAACTCGAAGAAATCCCCGACCCTGCATGAGGAGCCAAGCAACCTGAAACAACAATGCAGGAGGGAACTCTCGATGCAAGCCTGATGCCTATATGCATTCCTAACATAAGAATCACATATTTCTTGCAAACAGGAGGTGGCAGCGACCTATATTCATTTAGTTCTAGGCTTTTAATTCCATCTATTTCAATGGTGCATGTGCTTGGCCAAGCATAAATAAAACAAAATGATAGTTTTAGAAAAGGTAAAACTACCATCTCTGTGGGTCCACCTTTGACATCCTGTCTTGGAAGTTTCTCAAAATGAACAATAAATAAAACACTTTCCATTTAAAGTTTCCATTCAATTTACATCTCAATTTCAAAGGAATACCAATAATTACAAAGAACTCACAAGGTTCACAATAACTTTACTTTAGCATTTTAACTTAATTGAAAATTGATCACAAGTTGGTTTTGCAACTCAATTCCTATCCTTTCAAAATGATCTAAATTTGGTCTTTTAAAAAAAAACGTGTATGAATTCACAAGTTCTAACTTTTATTTGAATAGTTTGTCCAAAGTAACAAATTTATATAAATTTAAAAAGCAACTACACAAATTAGCCTTATAAGTGTGGATTGGAATACATTGATTTCCCACATTTATCAATGGAGGTATATCTAGAAATATATGCAACGGATACTAAGTCCACATTTAGGTGAAATAGAAAATGAATAATTCTAGCACAAAAGTTTACCTATTCTTGTTTAGATTCAAAAACAAATTATGTATCTCAGATTTGACAACTAATTTCCCATTGACATTAAAATGTTAAGTTTGAAACTCATATTCATATTCATTTGTATAACTATATTTCTTAACAAGTTTGTATGCATTCATTCGTGCCTAAATTCAGGAAAAGCCAAGTCTATGTCATTTTTGCATGGTTTTAGCTTGATTTTTATTTTAATCAGCCCATATAAAATCCCAGATTTACATATGTATATAAATTTACTGAGGTAGACAGATAATCATGTATATATATATAGTCATATAATTGTACTTTCACATATTTTACATTTAAATGTATAAAAGTATTTCATTTTCAGGTAATCATATTATGTATATATATATTTATAGCTGAGGAATCTTTTACAAAAGAAACATAAATTTTCTCAGTTAAGAAAAGATTTTTACATCTCAATAATCCTGCTGTTTGTATGTGTGTGTATATATATATACAACATATATATTTATATATATAGAATTGTGCATTGTATTATTTCCATACAAAATTCCATACAAAATTCTTCAGTAAGAAATGCGGTTTCAAAATTATCATACTCTTTTTATAACATATATTACATATTAGGGCTTGCGCCCCCCCCCCTATGGGGAGGCACTGCCTGTGGAAGGCAACACTTCCTCCATAGGCTACGACTTGTGGAGGGAGCATTGTCCCCCATAGCGCAACCCTCCCCTTATGGGGAGGGCTCGGCTGTGGAGAAATCCCAGCCGCCCTTACCACCTACTATGAATTTTAAACAATAACTTCAATTTCAATAAATTTCAGAAACTGTTCCATCCAAGATTTCATTTTGTGCAATGGAAAAATAAGCCAGGTTTATAAACAAATATGTATATTTGTAAAATATATATGTATATATATATATATACACGAAGAGAGAGAAATTATGTGTGCATATATATATATGTTTTTAGAATTTTTGTGAATTGAATGAGCAATCTAGAATGAAGTTATAAACTACAATTTGCAAAGGAGAAAAGCCCCAATCTGAAAGTGGAGAAAGAATGCAATTTCTCTTAAAGCATACAAAAGAATAGAAGATTTTCTCAATCTTTCACAGTCTTGCATATAGTTCAAACACTTGACATTCAATTTCTCAGTAATGTTTTCATATTTCAAACAAGATTTGTGGAAAAATAATGGAAAACCTGGATATTATGCTTCTAGCTGGAGATGCTCTTCAAACAATTTCTACTCTTTGCTTCTTTTCAATCTGATTATTCTGAGAGTCTTCTTCTTTCCTCCTCTCCAAATGCTTTACCAACTATTAATTTTCCTCCTATCTCCCAAAGAATAATTTTCAAACTCACTAAGCTAAAGAATTCAACATTTTCTTGGCGACCATTAGAGCAAAATTGCAAAGCTTGTTTTCAAGAATGTTTTCAAGAACCGTTACCTTCTCGGGCACTCTTGTTTCCTTTTTAAAATTGCTTTTCCTTTCCATTTCTACCCTAACCTTGAAATGGATTTTAAAAATAAGAATAATATTCACTTTAATTGCATGTAAATCCCCTTTTGAAAATATTTACCCAATAATAAAATAAATATCTTGTTACTGTTAGTTAACTTTTTAACTCAAAGATTAACACAAATTAAAAGAAGAATAGAATGCATAAGCATTTAAATCAAAATCTATAATTAACTTTAATTAAAACTTAATTCTCTTACTTTATTATGCTTTTATTTTAATTTAACTAATCATTAGTTATTTGCAAATAATCAAACATTCATACATAAATTATCATTCCTGAATTCATTCTATATGAATCTAAGTGCCTGTGTGTGATCGAGAGAACATCCTGCTTTGTCCTGTCAAGAAACTAACCTCCTCTCTTTAATCACACCCTTGGTCTTCGACCTCCTGCAACTCAAGTGCACTCAGGCGCACAATGATAATTGAATTAGTATCACATAAAGATATAAATCAAATGATATATTACATAAATTAAGATGTTTCTACTCTATTTTGCTTCATTTTCAGAGTAAAACATATTCAATACTATTCAACTTTTCATGATTTAAATAAACACTTTCATTTATCTCCATACCAAAACACCATCATATTAATTATTATTCTATCACACACATCAAAACATGTAACAAAACCACACAAAGACAAAAGCAACTTGCATCAGGGTTGAGACATGACACACAAGTGAGAACTCAAAGCACAATCACACAACACAACCCCCCCAAATTCACTCAATCAAAGAAACCCCCCAAGGAAATGATTTGGCACTTTATACTTAGTGTGGTTACAATTGCCACTTGCAAGAAATAGCTAAGTGGAATTTTGATTTCAATGCTTACAATTTCCACAATAAGGCAAGATCAAACTATGATCAACATGCAAAAGATCAAACTGTGATCTATGCAATATAATTGCCAAAATAATCTAAATAAGGCTATGTGTTGAAAGTACAAATTTTGCTCATAATTAATACAAATTTATAGTACCACTATGAAGCTCTAAAAAAAATGCACTTTAAAAAAAATCACTTGAAAAGGAGTTCGTATGAGCCCGAATGAAGCCTTAGAAGTTCCAAAAATGGTGACAATTCAACAACACCTGTGAAAAATTGAATTTTCTTAAAAATAAGTGCATCAAAATTAGAAACCGATTGCACCAAGATGTAGAGCACAAAAAATTAGCCCAATTAAAAAAAAATTCTTAGAAAAAGGAGCTAAAATGAGCAAGATATGGGTATTTGAAAATCAATTGCAAATTTCAAAACTCCATTGGAGAGGGGTGGGAAAAATTCTTAAGCACCGCTGACGTCATCAGACCTCAAGCATAATTTTGATGGTTGAATGGCCGTCATGTGTTGGGTGAGGTTAAGTTTGACGACTGTATGATTGTCATGGACGTCGTTGCCCCCTATCAAAATATTCCTTTTTCTGCCAGAATATACCTTCAACATAATCTTTATAAACGACGAAATATTCTAAAAGAATATTCTCTAGCAGAAAATTCTCTTAACCACTAGTTTCTTTTCTTTCGTCGGATTTATTTAAAAACCATGGCTGATTTTTTTATTTTTCTACTAGTTTTTTCATGGTCAAGCCGGGTACAAGCGGGGTTCGCAGGTACAAGGTGACCCATTAGATGTGAGCCACGTGGCGGTGTGGTACGCGCACAACACCCTGCAAGGGTACGAAGTACCTTTCTGTAGGTACTTATAGTCTACAAAATGGACTTTTTTATTTTTATTTTATTTAAAAAAATTCAAATCAAATATTTGCAAAATACTATAATGTATTTTGATTTTTAATTTTTTTTTTTTGTAGAAATATATTTTTTTTTTTGAAAAATAAATTCATACTTGACTATAGTGATGGCCAGGCTATATGACTTGGCTAGCCATTTTTTTTGCCTTAGTTGACAACTTTGTCCAATTTTGACGATTTGATGATTGATTTAGGGGTTTTTTGCCCTTCTGAGCATGATGGCGATGTCCTTTTTGGTTGAAAATGCTCTAAAAATATGGCTACCTCCTAGATATGGCAACTACTTTCAATATTGAAACCCTTATAGATTTGGCCTCCAATGTCCAACTTGGACAAAACAAAAGGAAAAATTGACTTTCTCGGATGCTCCGAATGCAATGGTGAGCTCAAATCTGATGCAAAAAGCTCCCAAAATGCACTTGCAATACAAAGCCAAAAATGGAACCCCCCTATAATTTGGTATTTCTATCACACCTTTTTGATTCTCCAGATCATCCAAAGATGCAAGAGAAGAGCATACTCAATGCTTCAATAAAATACAAGATTGCACTCAAGATCTCCCAAAAGACTAACCAAAGGCACTCAACTTGCTTTGACACCATGTAATATTTGGCTATGGAGATAGCCACCCAAGATCTAAAGGCCTATGAAAAGCAAAAAATACTTAGAAGATCAATATGACAAGAATAAACTATATTCCTATCAATGAATGCAAAAAGAATCAATGCACAAATGTAGTAGAGACCCCTTGGTTATATAGCCAAGGTGAGACATGAGATGTCATGAGACAACTTGAAAAAACTACCTAGGTCACATGTGTTAGTTTTCAAAAGATAAGATAACAACTAATGACAACTAACACCTTATAGAAAGAATCTTACAACCTAAGTAAACTTAATATGTGAATATGTCCACTAATTACCTAGTAAGAGAATTAACTAGGTACAAGACATTTATTCACACAAACACATATCCAGGATTGCCTTGAATTTAGTAGGATCAACTTCAATTGCCCTTCATGACACAATGTATCCTAGGAGCTTACCTAAAGTGACATTGAAGACACACTTTTTTGGGTTCAACTATACCTTTTACTCTTCAAGTTTGTCAAAGGTGGGCCCTAACACCTCTAGATGTTCCTTTCTCATTCTTGACTTAGCCAAAATGTCATCCACATAGTCTTCTAAGGTCTTGTGAATCATGCCATGGAAGATTAAAATAATTTATCTTTGATAGGTGGCTCCAACATTCTTTAGACCAAATGACATCACATTCCAACAATAGTTTCCCCATGGACATGTAATCACTATTTTATGTTGATCTTCTTTGGGTATCATGATCTGATTGTACCCAGAGAACCCATCCATTAGTGAAAGAATTTCATGTATGGCAGTTAGACCTAAAATGATGTCAATATTCAGAAGAGGAAAGTCACCCTTGGGGCATGCTTTATTTAAATATCTAAAGTCAATACATATTCTAATGCCCCCAGTGGGTTTTGAGACTAGTACGAGGTTTGAAACCCACTCAGGATAATCTATTGGTTGGATAAAACCCACATTGAGCATCTTATGTAATTCCAATTTGACCAATAGTGAAATCTATGGATGCATTTTCCTTTAAAGCTTCTACTTTATTGGTTGTAGTAACAAAACATTATCCCTTTTCCTTACTTAATTTGGGAATAATTAATTAATTATAAAATAGACTTAGTTGTGCCTTATTTAGGGCGTTGTAAAGTGTTTTCTTACACTTTCACACTAATCTAGGGCTTTATCAATTAATTGAGGTTAATTAGAGCTTAATTGGCCCCTTTAATTTAAATCCAAGCCTTATTTATTGCATTTTCTGAAGGATATATCCCGACACTCATTAATAATGATGCATAACACATAATTTGGAAAGGTTTGACTCCTAGGATAGTGAATTAGGACCCATTCACCACTTGGCAAATGGGTCTTCACTATGTCCTAGGACCCCCTTTTTACCTGTTATTTCACCTCCCTGAAACTTGGTCATAGTCAACTATGCTAGGACCCATTCACCCAAGGTGACGAATGGGTCCTCCTTAACTAGGACACCCCTTTTTAAACTTATTTATGGTGGGATTTTAGTGATTTTAAATCCTAGATCTGATGTTGGCTTGTGTTATTTGAATTTTAGGATTAAATCTTAAGTTTAGTATAAATATAAGGTTAATTCACTTAGTTTCATAAATAGGAGATCCAAGCATTCAAGTATTCATGCATTATAAAAAATTTATGATCAAGAGAGCACTTCAAGAGAATTTCAAAGGCATTCAAGAGCAGATTATCAAGGTTTTATTGTAGCAATCAAAGGTCATATCATCATGTCAAAGGCATAGTGCATAATGCATGTTGTTGAACTTATGTGTTGATGTAGCATTGAAGATCCATTTACAAGCATTTTTCCACATCCAATTCAAGATCAAGATCTATATTTGTTATAGCCACTTCATGTTAGATTGCTGATTTGACATCCAAGAATTCATCCAAGGTATCATTGTTTCATGTTTCATGTTTCATTATTTCATCATAAGGTTTAATTACCTAAACGGGGTTTGACCAAGGAAAACCCCTATTCCCTAACAGTCGACAATTTTTCTTCTTCCTTGATTGTGATTGTAGGTTTTAGGTTGAAGATCAAGTGGAGAAAAAAAGTTGTAAAGATGACAAGATTGAAAAGTTGCAAAAGTTGTCATCCATCTTGCAAGATCACAGAAACTAAGCTACATATTTTATTTCTGACTTTCAAGAGCAAATCACTTTGGATTTGAGAGTGCAAACATCAAGGAACAAGACCCCAAAAGTGATGTTCAAAAATCGTAACAGGGACCCATTTTTCCGCTGGGTGAATGAGTCCCGAGTGAGCCCTGAAACAACACTTTTTTAGAAAGGTACACATTGTTTCTACATCTTAAAACCTCCCTTATTTTTGTTATAACATTTAGGTTTGGTTTCTAATAGTGATTTGCATCATATATTGCACATAATTGTATGTTTCATAGCAAAAACTAGTGGCTTATCATCTTGATAAATTCATCTTAATAAACCCTATTTTCATGGAAACATAATGGTGAACCCGACATATTGAACATTGTAATTTTTTGATCTTGGATTCTTCCTTTTCATCCTAGGTTAGATCTTGCATGTATTTGCATTGAATTAGATCTCATTTAGGGTGTCTTACTTTGCATTCAAATTTGCATTTCATCTAGGATTTTAGAATTTCATTGTTTCACATTCTTTAAATCTGAAAAGCACAAAAAAAACCAGTCATCTTTCATATCATTTAGATCACATAAATTTTCATTTGAAAAATAAAATTGCATATCAAAATAGGTATTTTCATTCATCATTTTATCACATTTTCAACTTGTATTTCATATTGCATTTACATAAATTTGAACTTGAAACTCACTGTTACAGACCTAAATCTAAAACTCATTGAAAAAGCTTAAAAATTAGTAAAAATAATTTTAAAAACCCTAATCTAGGACCCATTCGCCCTAGGGTGAATGAGTCCTTGATTAGGTGCTATTCTAATTTTTTGGAATCTAAAATCTCCTATTTTATGGTTTTGTTTGCTGCTGTTGTAGACACTTAAAAATGTCTTGAATGATATTACACACTCGAATCCAATATACTAACACCGTTTCATCCTAAAATCCATCCTCTTTTTGCTTGTTTGATTAAATTAACCTAGTTATTTAATCAAATGCCTCATTTTCATCTATTGATCTAATCGACCTAATTAGGTTAATTCACCCCCTCTTGTACTAACATTTCACCCTATTTTATTAAATAATGCAAATTATTTAATTTAAAACCATAAAGTCATCTTATTTAATTAAGTAACCCTAAGCTATTTAATTAAATATCATTTTGCATCTCCCTTTTCATTAAATCAATAATTTAATGAATATCATATCATTCCTCATCTTACACATTCAAATTTAGTTTTAATGAACTAAATTGCTAATTTCCCTCTCATCCACTTGCATAGGGAATATTCCAAAGGAATATTCTCCTATTTGGCTCCAAAATTGGAATGATTTCTTTCAAACAAACTTTCAAAGTTGTTACAAAGTGTGTTTGTTTGAATCATTCTCATTCCTTGATCTTTTCTTGATCCACACGAATGTTGATTCTCATCCATTAATGAGAATCCTTGATCCATGTTTCACCCTCCTTTTCATCTTGACCATTGATTGACTAAATAAATTTGAGCTCTTGATTTTTCATTTTCTCTCCTATAAATAGATCACTATTTAGAGACAAATGGATCCATCTTTTGATAGCAAACTTATGCTGTTAAAACTCACACTCATTTGCATCCATGTTTCATGTTTAATAACATTTTAGATTAATTTTCATGCATAGTTAGTTTAAGCATTCATTAATGGCTTCCATGGTAACTTAGTTTGCATCCATTTAGCATATTTTGGAATCTAGGGCTTGCATATTTTAATCTTGTACACATTTAGCATAGGTTTGCATACACTTACATCAAACATCTTAGCATTCATCATGTTAACTAGATTTTATCATTTTTTTTCATCTCTCATTGGTTTCATCAGTTTTCTTCAATAAAATTGATTGAAACAAGCTCATAATATCCAAGGGATTGGGAAAGGGTCGCCATTCCACATCAATGCGACACCAATCCCCCAATAGGATAAGATTCAAGATCATAGAATCGATGTTTTCCAAGCTTTCATGTTTTTAGCATGTTAATTTAATGGCTTCTTCGTTTGTTGATATTGAATATCTTATTGGGATTTATGCTTAGGGGATTAAATAGGGTTTAAATCTGTATGGATCTTTTCTATTTGGTTCACACTATGACATTGGTCACAGTTGTTATATCTTTGTTTCAGTTTTCCAATTTTTTATTTCATTAATTTCATTAGATTTAGCTTAATTTTCTTCATTTAGTGCATTGTAAAAATTCAAAATTTCATTTACAACATTTTATTTTCAATCTATTGCATAGTATAATCAATAAATTGCCTTGTTCTAAGTTTAAAAATATGAAAATTATATTTCATCCTAGGTCAATGCATTGCATCTTTCCATTTTGGGTTTGCACACTAAGTTTGTAAAATTTGTATGAGATTTACAACTTGGTGTCCTATTAGCCATACTATTTTAAGACGTAGTTTGAGGCTCATGTCATCCTGCAATATCTCACTCACCCTGTATCTTGGGTTTTCTAGCTCTCTTTCTAATAGTGTTGATAATCTACCCTCTATGGATCATAGTTTGCATACTTCATTTCCCATGACTTCCATGCCTGTAACCAATGTGATTAATGTTAACAACACTATCCCTACCATCACCACTTGTACTCAAGCTTTGGGGTGTACTTAAATCCAAGGTGGAACTTCAATTCCATCTTCTACAATACCGATGTCCATTCCTACATACACTAATACTCAACCTACCACAAACTTTCAACCTACCACAACAATTCAACCTACTAGAAATGTGAACAATTCCTTAGGTATTTCCATTGGGAATCCTTCTAGCTTTTTGCATTCAAATACAATATCTCCTCAACCATCCACCTTCACCAAATTACAATTCACTTTCCCTACACATACATACACTACTCCACCTTATTCCTCTCCATATTACAATCACAATGATGCTCTCCTTAACACAATTTTGCAAACCATGACATCCCTTCAATAACAAGTTGTAACCTTACATCAAAACAACAATGGTCAACCTTTGTAATGAATCAAAACCAATCCGGTATCCTTGGAGATATTGAGAGCACAAATGCCACAAGGTATAGAAGCTCCCCAATTTGAGAAATATGGTGGGAAAGGAGATCTTGTTAGCCATGTTTATGCTTTTACAACCCTATACAGTGATTTCATCTTTGAAGATAAACTCTTGATTGAGGTATTTCCTAGGTCCTTGAAGGATACTGCTTTAGAGTGGTTCTCTTCTTTATCGAATAATTCAATTGGTTCATTCAATGAGCTTGTTGATGCCTTTTGCAACCACTTCCATATTCACATGGGTCCCAAGATGGCCCTAGCTAATATAATGACATGCAAACAAAAGGATGATGAGAAAGTAAATGATTTCAAAGCAAGATACCAAACACTTTATTCACAAGTAAACATTAAGATTCTTGATGCCGATCTTCAATGAATGCTTATTTCCAACTTACAAAACAAACTCCAAATCAAACTTGAGATGATGAGATTTCCATCCTTTACATAGTTATGTACAACCCTTCGTGATTATTAGAATATGACTTACAGTCGTGATGTGAAAAGTCCCCCTAGTCATCCTGAAAAGTTTGAATCCACAACTCAAAATAACTACCAACCTTTCAAGAAGCAGAATAAGGGATTTTTACAAATTAATTCCCCTCAACCAAATCAACAAACTAATAACCAAGTGGCTTCTATATATACAACAAATTCTTTTGGGGATAGGAATAGAGAGTTCACTTCTCTACCGATACCCTTCATAATATCACATGTTGCAACTTATTGAAAAGAACATGCTTACCTTACCTCCTATTAAAGCACATGATCCTAATTTACCATTACCCACATGTTTTTGATGAAACTCTTATTTCCATTATCACCAACAAAATGGACATGGTACAAAATACCATAAGCATCTTAAACATATTGTGCAAGACCTTATTGACAATAATCAACTACAAATTGGAGGTGTGAATGATCAAGGTAATAAGTCTGTAGCCCCTCCTAACCAAAATCTACAAATCTTTACTAATCCCATGTAGAAGCACACTATTTCATTTTTCAAAGCTAGTGAAACCAAGAAAGATGTGATGAATGTTGGTACGGATGATGAAAACATAAAAGATGAACATATAGATGAATTAGCTAAAATAATAACATTTATCAAAGCTAAACCTCATAAGGGCTCAGCTAAAAATCCTCTTGATATTGTTTTTTCATGAAATGACATACTTAAACATGCACCCAATGGTCCTCTTTACATAGCTGAAAGAATCAATAACAAGCCTACTAATGGAATATTAATTGTTCCCGTTTGTGGAGAGAATGTGATCACTTGCCGGTTTTGGCATGGTGTGATGGTTTAAAGGTGGCATTGTTGTTTGTGCCACCAAGGTTCAAACCCCATTGGGGTGGTATTGTTGAATGTTGTAATCTGGTTCATAGCTCCAATCAAAAGCATTTACCCCTTGAATAAAAAAAAATGTGATCACTAAATAATTTTTTATTTGTGCATGAACTCTATCAAGATACATATGACAAACCGAAAGCATGAATCAAGACACATAATGGTTTTGCTTGTCCTAAGATTGGCTTGATAGATCTCCCTTTAAAAGTTGGATCAAAAACATTAAATTTCTCATTCACCATCATCCCACAATCAAACCAATTTCATGTGAAGCTAGGCTATCCATAGCTTTTCTCCATGAATTCTTTCCCCTCAGTTGTGCATAAATGTTTAAAGTTTCCCTTTGGAAATGATATTTTTACTATGCATCATAGTGGATTTAATCCTGTGTCTTCTTGAGGAAAATTTTCATTAGATTTCTTTTGGTCCAAGCCTATTGAACCTATTAGACTTTGAGAAGACTTCTTTTTCAAATCCTATCAAAAGTTCAAGGAAAAACACATAGTAGAATTATCCCTTAGATACATGCCTCAACTTGTGACTAAGCATCCTATCCTTAATGAAACAATGATTGAGCTGAAAGTCCTTCCAACCATCCAAGAGTAGCCTATGAAAAAACCTCCTGTGATTTCCTACAAGAGACCACAAGATAACCAAAACAATCCCATTGTGCCTCCTAAAATTGAACAAGTTTACAAAGCTAAAGAGAAAGTGGTTGAACAACCTGCTCTATTTTCTTCTGTTCCTCCCAAGGAAGAGAAGAAACCTATAGCTAAAAAACTCACTCCTACACAAACATAAATTGATAATATATATTGAAACAAAATAGGAGTGCTGGAGAGTGTATCCATAGACGTCATGCTAGGGCTTGTGTGTTACAAACTTAAGAAGACAAGAACAACAGAGAAATCAAAATCCGAACTTACCTGAAGCAATGCATGATGATTCTATACCTTCATCACAACATAAACAATAAGCTTCAAGAGACATTGTCATTCGACCTCATGTTGTGATAAATCTCGATGATGACATTGAAATTACAAAGATTGATGAACAAGTGCATAACAAATTGAACACATTATTCTCCTCTTCTATGATCTTAAATGACAAATATCCTAAAAAGAGTGTTGAACTTAGTGCTTCCCCAAGTTTGGAACTTGCTATTGTACCTTTGGCTAGTTGTCCACCTTTTGTTTGTACCGACTGAGATTAGGATGTAGACGACCTGCTATAGGTTGACTCGCATGTTCCTTACTAGTCATTTGCTTTGTTCTCTTTTTCATGTTCTTGTATGTGATTACATGTGCGTAATGTGATCCTATATTATTTCATTTGATGTATCTCTCCCTTTTTGTGCATTCCTCTATATGTATCTACATTCTTAGATCTATGTTGTAAACATTTCTCTTTTTTAATTTTTTTTTCTTGTGTTTTCCTTTTGGGGATGATGCAAGGAATTGAGACATTTAGATATCTTCCATGTTGACCCAAAAGGTTGTCCTTTATCCTTTTTTCATTTGTATTGTGTAAATTACTTTTGGGTATGATACAAGGCATTGAGACATTTAGGTCTCTTCCATGTTGACCTGAAGGATTTTTCTTTGTTTTCACTCTCTTTGTGTCATTCTTCCATTTCTATAAGTATTTGGGGAATGATGTCAGTTTCGAGCTCTTAAACAACATTGTAGTAAAGACATACTGACCCCGAATCCATAGATCCCTTATGTAATTTTGAGGGAAACCCCTCCCTCCTTGTTCATGATGTAGCTTTATTTCAGAAACATATGACTTGGAATAGGGTTTTGTGAGGAAATCTCTCATGTCTTAGGAGAAAACGTTGGCTACTTTAAAGCAGTTACTCACAACAATGGTGTTAGCAATCACTTTAAAGTGGGGGCATACATCGATGCAATATTTTGATATTTTGCATATTTAATGGTGTGATTTTATTTTTTCTTATGACGTGCCCTTTTATTGGTGGTCATTGGGTTTGATGTCCTCCAAGAGTGTGATTTTTCTAAGCGTATGATTTCCCTTAGTGGCATGATGCAAACAAGGCATCCCATAAGTGATGATTTGATATTCTTGAATTGTCCTCTTTTGGAGACATTAGGAATGATGTTCCCTAAAAAGAAGACCTTACATGAATGAAGAAAAATCCCCTTTAACAAAAACCTATAGACAAAACATTCATAAGTGCATAGCATTGTGGTTCCTTATCGAAGTTGTTAGGAGGATAAATTCGATATGGTATGGGAGGCTAATATGAATCCCTCATTTTCCACCTCATTGGAAAAAATCACCTAGTGGATGACCTAAGGTTCCACTACCTTAGAGTGAGCACAAATGTTATAGGCAAACAACCTAGACCTGGTCCACATCATGTTGGACATATTGTCAAAGCTTGATCCTTATTACAGACAAATAGCCGCATTCGACATTGTGTTGGAACGTCGAAGCTTGCTCCTTTGTTTTCCTTTATTTTCTCGATATTTGATAAGGCATGGTTATGTATCTTTGTCATTTCTGCATACTTAAGTGTCTCAAATGCCTACTTTAGTGTGAGTTTGTCATGGGGGAAAACTCTCATTAAAGTGGGGGAAAAATGTAGTAACAAAAAAAGTATCCCTTTTCCTTACTTAATTTGGGAATAATTAATTAATGATAAAATAGACTTAATTGTGCCTTATTTAGGGTGTAAAGTGTTTTCTTACACTTTCACACTAATCTAGGGCTTTAAATTTATGTGATCCCACTATACTAGTTTACACTTTCTTGGAGATCCCAATTTTTGCTGAAATCACATTTTTTTAGAAAATATAATAATTTAAGCCTTGAAAAGTTCCATTTAGAGGATTCCAATTGAAGAGAGTTTGATCAAACCAACTTAGATCAAACCCCCTTGGATAGAACCCCGCTAGTTTTAAACCATACCTATAATGGTGTCTCCTTTACACCCATCAAAATGCTGATAAAAAACCACTTTTGATTTATCATTTAGGGGATCAAATGAATTCATTTAAAATTTATTTTTTGTGAGTATGTAGTCCTTATTATAAGCTCCCCAAAAATTATAATTTTAAATAAATTTAATTTGATTATTATATTTATTTTTTATTTCTTGTGAATGTAGGTTATTCACTGAAAATCAAGCTCTTTGTTCTACACGTGGAAAAATAGTAGATTATAAAAAAAAAAAAAAATATTAGTGCAATAGATATTGATTTCCTTGATCCAACCAATTTTTTTTTGAATTTCAATACATACAAAAAAAGTTATGTTGTATATGGTCCACCTATGTCTAATTTGTAATTGGTTTGACTTCAAAACTTGATTAAGGAAAAAATATTCAATAAAACACTATGAAACCAAATGAAAGTGCTAGATATCGTAGTTACAAATCTAAATTCAAAAAAATAGAATTAAATTATCCTTCATGGAAAAAAAGTTATGTTGTATACGGTGAGCATCACTCCTTAAAAATGGTGTTTACTAAAAAAAACTAGTTTTCAAAGGAGATGGAAAAATAAGTGCAATATGATTCCAAAAATTTTGAAAAAAATATATTTAGAATCTACAAACAAAATGTCACAAATCACTAGTTTGCATCATCTTCAAATTCCTCACAGTTTAGCCGCTATAGGTGCCTGAAAGTGAAGATTTAGTTAGAAAAAATCAGTTCAGTGTCTAGTTTGGCCAAAAATTGTAACCCAGTATTGTGGGATCATTTATTAGAGCTTAATTGCCCCCTTTAATTCAAATCCAAGCCTTATTTATTGCATTTTCTGAAGGATATATCCCGAAACTCATTAATAATGTTGCATAACATTTAATTTGGCAAGGTTTGAGTCCTAGGATAGTGACCTAGGACCCATTCGCCCCCTGGTGAATGGGTTCTCACTGTGTCCTAGGACCCCCTTTTTACCTATTATTTCACCTCCCCAAAACTTGGTCCTAGTTAACTGTGCTAGGACCCATTTGCCCAAAGTGGTGAATGGGCCCTCCTTAACTAGGACACCCATTTTTGAACTTATTTGTGGTGGGATTTTAGTGATTTTGAATCCTAGATTTGATGTTGGCTTGTGCTATTTGAATTTTAGGATTAAATATTAAGTTTAGTATAAATATAAGATTAATTCACTTAGTTTCATAACTAGGAGATCTAAGAATTCAAGTATTCAAGCATTATAGAAAATTTATGATCAAGAGAGAACTTCAAGAGCATTTCAAAGGCATTCAAGAGAATATTATAAAGGTTTTATTGTAGCAATCAAAGGTCATATCATCATGTCAAAGGCATAGTGCATCATGCATGTTGTTGAGCTTATGTGTTGATGTAAAATTGAAAACCATTTACAAGCATTGTTCCACATCCAATTCAAGATCAATATCTACATTTCTCATAGCCACTTCATGTTAGATTGCTGATTTGACATCCAAGACTTAATCCAAGGTATCATTGTTTCATTCTTTCATCATAAGGTTTAATTACCCAAATGGGGTTTGACCAAGGCAAACCCTTATTCCCTAAAAATCAACAATTTTTCTTCTTCCTTGATGTGTGATTGTAGGTTTTAGGTTGAATATCAAGAGGAGAAAACTAAGCTACAAAGTTTATTTTTGACTTTCGGGAGATGATTACCTGGGATTTGAGAGTGTATACATCAAGGAACAGGACCTCCAAAGTGATTTTAGAAACCCTAACAAGGACCCATTCACCATTGGGAGAATGAGTCTTGAGTGAGCCTTGAAACAACACTTTTTAAACAAGGTATACATTGTTTTTGCATCTTAAAACCTCCCTTATTGTTGCTATAATTTAGTTAGGTTTGGTTTCTGATATTGATTTGTATCATATATTGCACATAATTGTATGTTTCATAGAAAAAATTAGTGGCTTATCATCTTGATAAACCCTATTTTTCATGGAAACATTGGTTTAGTGTGAGGATAAACTACAGGATGGTGAACAACTACTTCAAGATCAAGGCTTGACATATTTGCATAGGACCATGCAAAATTTATCTTTCGTTCTTTTAGGAATGCTGCCAAGTTCTTTTTCTCTTCATCTAGGAGTGATTTTGCATAGAAGGTGATTTGAGGTGCCTCTTGTGTTCCTACATTTATTGGATTGGGTTTCACAACAAGAACTGCTGATTTTTTTTGATGTATCGCACTAAGGGGAAGATTGAATCCCTCATCTTTGGGAAGCTCAGAGAGGTTTTCACCATCAGATGTGTCCTTTATTTTTACTATTTCATGATTAGAAAGTGCCATAGTGTGGTTTTCACTTAAGGATCAAGACATGATTCTCATATTTTCCATTATACAACTAAGAGATTCAATCATTTCCCTATAGCAGGCTTGTGTGTTTAGTTCATTTTCAAAACCTACCTTGTGGTCCCCAAATGGCATGTGGTCATGAAACCCCATGAACTCAGAGATAGCTACATCATTTTTGAATGAATACAAGATGGGTGGTCCTCATTGGTCCCAATTGATAAGATGGGGATAGACTAGTTTCAATTTAGTGATTTGGCTATTTGAAGCAAAGGATGTGGTGGTGATCATGAATATGGAGGTATCCTCAAAAAAGTATGTGATATCGAGTGGAAATTAATTAATGGTATCACTATGCAATGTAGGTAACCAAGAGGAAGGTTCAACTAGTTTAATAGAAGTACCCTTTCCAAGAAGGGTCACTTTACTCATGGTACATCCAAGACCAAGGTTTCTAGGTCATTTCTCAGGAGAAAGAGGTTCTAGCAAACCGTTATTGTTTTGAACCATCTTTTCATTCTTATTGTATCCCCAACCCATCATCAACTATAGTCCTTTGTTGTCATTTTCCATTGGAAGAATGGGCTTGGGTTTGTTATCTTGATATAATAATTCTAATACATTTTCCTCATCAATGATATCTTTGTTCAACTCTCCCCACTTTGTGAAAGTGGTAGATGCCATCTTGATTATTTTTGATACCTTGTCAATAGGTTGGGGCTTCCCATAGGATCTAGGAGAAATAGGAAATTCTCTAATCACAAAAGAGTCTTTCTTCAAGTTATATTCTCCACACCCATTGTCTTTGATTACTGCTTTGATATCTGGGATATTATTCATGATAGGGGTTTTTAATTTTGAGGTAGAAGCTAGGGTAGATGGATCCACAAAAGAGGAAGGTGTTGAAACTTCATCATTCTTAGGCACTTGCAGGATCCTATAATACTTCTCTTCTAGGTTTTTGCAATAATAGAATGGTTCAGGGTCACCATGGATTGTGATTTATCTATCTTCGTAGGGAAATTTTATGCATTGATGGTAGGTGGAAGCTATGGCTTTCATGGCATGGATCCATGGACAACCTAGAAGTATATTGTAGGGAAGATCTAGGTCAAGCACTTGGCAAGTAGTTTATGCAATTGTGGGTCCTACTTGGATAATGATTTTGATCGTGCCTTTAGAATTTCATTCTTGATCATGATATGCTCTAATGATTACCCCTTTGGCCTTTTCAATAACATCTTTAGAATAATCCAAGTTCTTGATCAGTTGAAGGGTACAAATATTAAGACTAGCACCTCCATCCACCAAGACTCTTTTGAATTTTTTTTTATGGATGAGGACCTCAAGATGCAATTCTTGATTATGCAATGGTTGCATGGGAAGGTCTTTCTTAGAAAAGGTGAGAAGATGAGGGGTGGTGATGTGTCCAACTATAGTCTAGAATTGTTCGGTATTAAGATTATTAGGTATGAATGATGATGATAAATCCTTTTCCAGGATGTCCCTATGTACATGATATTTTTAACAACTCCAAGATGGAGATTTGGGCAGGGGTCTTTTTCAATTGGTCCAAGAGACTATAATCATTGGTTTTTGACCTCAAGGGTGGTGCCCTAGGTTGCGATGGTGCTCCTTGGATGATGACCTTTCCTCTACATGTGGTGACTCCACACTTTGCACTAGGTCCTTTAATGGTGATGATAGGATGATCACATGGTGGATCTGAAGAGCTATATAGTACCTTTCTAATGCTGTAAGAATCGTAAAAGTTAGAGATACAAAAAAAGTTGTGAGCTTAGAAGTAGAAAATTATGATATGATTTCAATAGGCAATAAACTATACTAGTAAGAAAAAATATAAAATAAAAATTAGACTATACCATTAAAAATACATGGAGCCAACTTTTTGAAAATATCTTATTTGTAAAAATTAGACATTGTATGCCCAATCTATGGAAAAGAGAAAAAAATAGCTCCTTTTGGAAAAATTTAGGGTTGGGGGCCAACATAGGGTATGATGATGACATGAACCTAACACCATGATGATTTCAACAAACTTTGGTCACTAGAATATGCCCTAAGTGGTCAAAATATTCATTATTATAAAACAAATGCATTATCTTGAAAACCATTGAAAAAGTTTGAAGCTTCCGACTCTTGGGTGGGTACCACTATCTACAAATGGGAAACCTTTTGGCAACAATGTGAGAGGTTTAAGGTAATGGGTAAATTTTTGCAAGCTAATATGTTAAACATTCGCTATCAGGTGGTTAGCCGTTAATAAGTTTTGAGGTAGGGAAAATTCAACCCTTGGTTCCAAGGGCCATTGACGAAAATGGTGCCAATGAGATTAGTATGTTTGATTTTGTTGATGTGACTGTTGGAGGTCTACACCATGTATAGGTTTCCCATGTAGAGGTTTTTTTTTAATTTTTAATTTTGAAAAAATTAAAAAAGAATTGACAAACATACCAGGTTGTCGCAAGGTCTACACAGGTTTGAAGGTGATTGTATGACCATAAGTTTGTATGGATTTTGGCCTCAAGATCTATGCAACATTTTATTTTTATTTTTTTCAACTTCTTTGATTTTATCATTTTGATAAGAATTCTTAGGGTTTTTGACTATCCCACACTTAATAGTGATGTCTATTTTTCTCTAGGATGAGATGATTTTTCCTTCAAGGCTAGATCTCTCAAAATTTAAACATGAAGTCATAGATCTAGTATTTTGATACCATGGTGGAATTTATAGTGAACCCCATAGCTCTTAGAAATCACTTGCAACTAAAATGTATATCACTTTGAGAAAAAAAATTACAATGGATTTTTTTTTGTTTTTTCTTGTTTTGGTAAGCCAAGGGTGTCCCCGTGACTCAACCCAACATGTTCCCTTTATGGGGTGAGCTCAAGTGAGACTAGTCCCCTAGGGATGCATGCAATAGCTTGCAAACCACATGCATCGGGTAAGCATGGGCCTGGAGTTGAACTCAAAACCTATGGGGAGAAAACCCATAGCCCAAGCCAACTCTGCTAACTGTACGAGCTCAAATTACAATGGATTTTCTAAAGAACCTTGAGAAGAGAATTGATCTAAAGAAGCATATGATATGTCTTCTATATTGAATAATGAACCTGAATTAACCTGGATTGGATGAACATAATGTACAAATGAATTTTTATAAAAATAAAAAGTAAACCATAGATAAAACCTTAGGTGAGGATTATTTTAGATAATGATAAGTGTTCTCATCCTATGCTACGAGACAACATGAACTAGATATAAAAAATATTCCTAAGTTTAGCTTAAGTGTAATAAAAAAAAAGGACCTATTAATTAATGATTATTAATTACTAGGTGATCTTATCCGATTTACTCTAGTATAATTAGGCATATCTAACCTTGTAGCAACAAAAATAGTACACCCCACCTTTGAGGAATGGAGCACAAAGGTAGGGTTCCTATTTCACACTTGTTACACTCAAGGAAACCTTAGAGATCTCAATCCGAAGATAGAAAAGGGGAAATAGATCTTGTAATAAGGTGCCCTAGGGTTTGATTAGAGAAAATAAGAGGGTTCACCACCAACCTAGGGCTTGGAAAGAAAAGAAATGAATGCAAGATGCAAAGTACCATACAAAACCTAACCAAATGACCTAGGAAATGAAATTGAAAATCGAGATATCAAACTGGATATGAACATAGGTGCACCTGGAAGAGTGATGAGGTCAAAAAAAGCTCCAAAACCCTAAAAACTTGTTGTTTTATGCCCAATGGGACTCATACGCTAGTCTAGGTGATTTAGTTCCAGACTGGTTTTTTTGTGCCAAAACTAGAATCTAACAGTGCTTAATCTAAATCTCCTGAAACCCAGAAAATGGTAGTACTGAGACTCATACGCCCAAGGTGGCATATTAGTCCCAATATTCTTTTTCAGAGGGTTAAGACCTGAATTTTCTCTCCTAACTCTACTCTTTCTATCACACTTTGTTTTCAGGTCTAAAACTATGATTTGCAACCTGTAAGAGACTTTTCGTGATCTTACAAACAAGGAAACAACTAGGACAACTTTCTTCAATCTTGTAATTTAGTCTTCAAAGATCCTTTAGTCTCCAAGACACCTTGATCTACAATCACACATGTAGAGAGAGAGAGAAACTTGTTGATTGTTAGAGAATAGGGGTTTGCCTTAGTCAAACCCCTTTTAGGTAATTAAACCAAATGATGAGATAATGAAATAAGGACATGGAATATGAAACATGGAACATGAAACATGAATAGTGATACCTTAAATGATGTCTTGTAAATCAACAATCTAACATGAAATGGCCATGAAGGATGTGGATCTATATCTTGAAATAAGTGTAGAACAATGCTTAACCTTGGACCTTGAATGCAATATCACAACACTAGCTCAACAACATGCTTGATGCTTGATAACCTTGACATAATGATGGATCTTGAATTGCTGCAACAATTGATGGAGAATTCTACCCTTGAATGCTTTAAAGATGCTCTTGAATACTCTTGTGAAGTCTTGTAAACTCTTGAAGGCTCTTGTAGTCTCAAGTATTCTATAAGACATGCTCTCTTGAAATTCTTAGGTGAAAATGAGTGAAATAACCGTGTATTTATACTTGTTTATGCTAAATTTCATGAAATTACAACACTACAAGCCGACATCATATCCAGGAGGACAAAATCCTACCAATAATTTTAATTAAATTTGATTTTGGGCCACATGGGACTCATATGCCACAAGTGGTGTATGAGTCCCATTAGGCTTAACTATGGGACACATGTTTCAAAAATTCTTAGAATGATGTAAAATCAGGATCAAGGCCCAAAAATCTAGGTGGGACTCATATGTAAAAGGTGGTGTATAAGTGCCAGATCACTAAATCTAGGCCACACAACCTAAAAACACTTGAATTATAATTGGATGTTGGTTTATGTTGGGATTATCCTCTGAAAGATGCATTAAACGAGGCTTGTGGATGCAAAATAAGGCCAATTAAAGCATAAATAAGCCCAATTAATAATGAAAACCATAGATTAGTGTGAAATTTTTAGGATAAAATTTACAACACCCTAAATACAACATAATTAAGTTCATTTAGTTTGCAAGGGCCCAAAACTTGATGTGAAGGTACACTTTACAACATTAAATTAAGGCAAAGTTAGGTTGATTTAGCTTAAAAGGGCCCTAAATCCAATGTGAATGTGGAAATCACATTACACCATTAGATCAAGGTGACATTAGGTCCATTTTAATGTTAATCATTCCAAAATTAAGTGTGAAAATGTAAACAACAACATTTTTTGACAAGTTACAAACCTACACCATATGTACTTATTTGTGCTCAACCTTCAACAATAAATATACAAAATTCACTAAAGTGTATACCTTATCGATCATCACACTTTTTTCCTCCACCATGTTATGAACAAAATGATATTGAACATCAACATAATTTTTCCACATGAACTATAGTGTTCTTGACCAAATCAATAGTAGCATAAATCTCATAATCAATATGTATTTCAACATATCCTATTTCAAGTGAACATATAAATTAAACAAGTATAACCAGTGAATTATAACTAAGAGTAAGTACTACAAGTGAAATATAGCTAAGCGTAAGTACTACAAATTGTATTATTTTAATTTTATTGATTTTTTTTTGTGATTTTTTAAAGTAGACAAATCTTAAAAATTACATCACTAAGCATGTGTATCATATACCTTGTCCAAAACTAATAATTTTTTTCTTTGAATATGCATATAATGAATCATAGTATAATCCTATATAATTTTATTCAAATTTGGATAAGTGGGTCAAAATTTGTAAAAAAAAATGCATATGTATTGAAAGAATTTAAATAGATATGGAAGATTTTTTGAGGATTGTTGGATTGAAGGAAAATAAATATGAAGGGTATTAGTCTCTAGTTGCAGGGGGATTCGTACTAGGCCATGGAGGAGGCTCAACCCTCCTTCATGCTTAGAGTTATTATCTGGTGGTACAACTCCTCATTACCCATATCTTGCCATTATTTTGTTTGCTTTGTATTCCTTATTTGTGGGTTGGGTTAGCTTTTGTGCTTGTGTGTCAATCTTTGTTGCATGTGTGGTAATATGGATGTGGTGGTTTAATAATGAAGGGTGATATGGACCCTCTAGATGGCTTGTTAAATGGGCATGAGAAGGTTAATTTAGAAAATTTTCAAGCAAAGTATTTTAGGGATATTGTCACGAAGGGTAGGAATTACTTGTCGTAGGGTGCCAATTTTTTGGTCAAGGGCATGGAGGATGTCGAAGGCATGGGAGGAGGTGGAAAAGGTAAGCACCCCTCAACATCTCTTAAGAAAGCTATCTCAATTCTGAATGAGGTACTTGAAAATGCAATAATAGTAGAGGATAATAAATTGCAAAATACTAGACTTTTTTTTTGTAGCCGTGGACATTGCCAGGGTTCTGAAAAGGAAATATATGGATGAATGGCTTCATAATGTTTGGGATAAAAACTAGGGTTTCAATATTACTATTGCAAAATGGTGCAAAAGGGATTGTTTGTAGTGATTTTTAAAGACCCTAACTCTCAAGAAGTAGTTAAAAAATAATTAAATTGGCATGTTGGTAAATCCATCTTCCGCGCATTAGCATGGCTACCAGAAGCCCTAAATGAAGTGTTGGCATTATCTAGCCCAAGATGGTTAGTAATTAAGCATGTTACACCAAGATTGTGGAAATTCATTCTGCTCCTACTAGATCCCTATGGAAATGTAATCAAATTGGATGATACTGAGACTTCCCTACCTCATTTTGATGCGAGGGCCTTGGTTTCATTATACCCAGGGTGGATATCCCAGAGGTGCTGGAAATAAAAATTAAAAACAATACATTCACTTGTGCCCTTGAAACCCTTGGTGGGCTTAATGCATGCTACTTTTGTCAGAAAGAAGGGCATATCAAAAGAAATTGTCTATTAATTAAAAAGAAAAACCCTAGCACTACCCCAAGAAGGGGTGATAAAAATATTATCTCTTCCTCAGTGAAATCTATGGAAGCGAAGACTTTGGAGAATAATTATGAGGAGGTTAACAAATTTTGTTCATACCCAAAAGCAATTTCAAATGAATCCTCCTTGAGAAATTGGAGTGCAAAAGATATGGATTGCAATATCACTCAACAAGTTGTGGCTATAACATACACTAAAATTAAAGAAAGCGTTGATGTAGAGAGAAATAATAAGCAGTTAATTTAAACCCTAATGCAAAGATTGGAAAATTCCTTGCTTGGTACAACCTTGGGCAATGAAGGCTTGGGGAAAAAAACAACAATGAACAATTTGGTAACAATAATGCATCTTGTCCAAAAGTGACAATGGGGGAATAAAAACTTGGGAGAAGGAATTCTCAATAACTGGAATTGGGAAAAATTAGACAAAATATTAAACAAAAGGATTTGGAGAAAAGGATAAATTAGACCAGTGAGGAACCAAAAAAAACATATATTTTTAACCTCAAAATATTTAAATAAACAAATGATTCTAATATGGATGATATTAATCAAGAAAATGTTAAAAAATACATAAACAAAGATGAGTCAAAGGCACCCTCTTATGTCAAAAATTTGGTTAGCAAATTTGAGGGACATACCCCTTTCTCCACCACTCTGTTGGCTAAGAGTATGGTGGAGGAGGGGAAATCTAATGGGGAAATTTCCATCCCTGGTGATAGTGGCAGTGGGGGTGAATTAACTCCCAAGGCTCCCTCTACTATATATTTGATGAATGGTAATGAAAGAGTGGGTTAAATAAAAGTGCAGGGGGACATCCTTGAACATGAAAAATATGAATCCTTTGACTCAGAACAAATAATTTTTTCTATTAACAATCTTGATGAAGTGGAAACTTCAGATAGTATGATGTATCCCTTAGGCTTGGAATCTAGAGAGGAAATAGGGGAGTTTTCTACTAAGGATACCATAGAAGGGGAGGAGGTCCCCATGGAAGTAATACTAAAAAAATAAAGAAATATAGGAAGAAAGAAGATTTGGGGGCTGTCATGCCCATGGAAAGGGTAGTATTCGTATGCCTAATGAAAAAAGGAAGAAGAATAGTGGAATCATTCATGTTCCCACTACGAAGAGAGTATAAATAGAAAAAAATCTCCCTAAATGTTTTGACAACTTTAAGTGTGACAAGGAGACACTCCTCAAAGAATAAGCTTCATGAATATCAACTGTATTTCTTGGAATGTAAGGGGACTAGAATCCTCAGACAAGAAACACATTGTAAGGAGGTTCTTGGCCCAAAGGAAGGAGAAAGGTGTAGTCCTTCTTCAAGGAGTAAAAGCTATAGGTTTTACCAATCTAAAGTTCATTTAGGGGGAGGCTTCTTAGTATGTCACTAGGCATGATAAAGGGAAGGGTGGTGCAACCTTCTTTTTAGCCAAGGAGTGGGAGCAATTTTTGTTTGATTTTGGCATGTCTCTGTGTAATAGAGTAGTTTGGATCATTATCAAAAAGGAGGAAGCATGCTTTGGTATCTTCTCTATCTATGCCCCGAATGACTACAGGGACATGATCCAACTGTGGAATTGGCTTAATAGCTTAAAAGACATCCCTTGGATCTTGGGGGGTGACTTCAATCTTGTGGAAATAAATGAAGATAAATGGGGCGGAGTAAATATGGAGTGGAAGGGTAATGAAAGGTATTTCTAGCAGAGAATGAAGGCCAAGCTAAAATTAGAGGATCCAATTGAATGTCAAAAAAGGGAGTACACTGGTATTTGGTTCATCTGGTGCAATGCTCAAAAAGGGGGGAGAAGGATATATAGTAGACTTGATAGATTCTACATGAATAAGGACTTCTTCTCAATTGTACTAGGGTGAGGTAACAGTACAAAATGGAGGTAATTCCCTATACCATTTTAGACCACCACCCATTTAAAGAAATATTCTATCTTAAGACAGGAAAAAAAAAGGAAAAAGGTTCTAGTGAGGGGTTTATCCTTAACACCAAATTGCTTAAAGAAAAGGAGTGCAAGAATACCATTGAATCTCTAAGGGAAATTAATAAGTGGATGCATAAAGGAATGAGTACCATTAATAGATGGAATATGAATGTGAAAGGTTGGAAGGTGCTCTTCTAGACATTAGGTAAGAAAAGGGATATGGATAGGAGGAGGGAAGAGGGCCTCCTATAGGAAAACTTGCCTAAAGCTAAATCTAGCCTTCAGGAGAGGCCCAGTGATGAAAATTTGACTAACAACCTAAATATGGAAAAAAATGCCTTGAGGAGGATTCGAGATGTCAAGGTCAAAGGACTAAGGATTAGGGCCAAGATGAACTGGCTAGAAAATGGTGATAAGGGGTCAAAATTCTTCTTTAGATACATCAAGGATAGACAAGCAAGGGTGCAAATTGATCAAATCTAGGATGATGACACAACTTTGACCAAGAAGGAGGATATAAGGAAGTAGTTTTTCTAGTTTTATAAAGGTATTTTAGCCTTGGAAGGGGTAAAGGAGGATAGTTGAAAAGCCAAGGAATTCATAAAGCAAATAATTCCAAAGAAAATCAAGGAAAAAGAAGCGGTTGAGATTAGTAAAGCAATATTAAAGGATGAGATAAAAAGGGCCATTGAAAAATGACAAAACCCTTGGAGTGGATGGACTCCCTATTGAATTATACAATACATTCATCGATTGGGTATGTGAGGACTTGTATTTAGTTTATAATGAGGCCTTAGAAAGAGGATCACTAGGCATGGCTATTAATAAAGGAATCAATAAATTACTCCCC
Source organism: Sequoia sempervirens (assembly GCA_007258455.2). Taxonomy (NCBI): domain Eukaryota; kingdom Viridiplantae; phylum Streptophyta; class Pinopsida; order Cupressales; family Cupressaceae; genus Sequoia; species Sequoia sempervirens. The sequence goes on along the minus strand of VDFB02267692.1, from coordinate 247,238 downwards.
AAGGATACATAGATAAGACTTTAGTCAAGAATTGGAGGCCAATTAACCTCCAAAATGTTTCCTATAAAGTATTGGAAAAAATATTAGCAAGAAAATTGGTAGATGTCTTTCCAACCTTCATAAACAATACTTAGACAGGTTTCATAAAAGGGAGATACATTCTAGAAAACCTCATCACTAGTTGGGAGGCAATGGAGTGGGCCAAACAAACTAAACAAGGGGTAGCTATGCTCCTTTTGGATTTTGAAAAAGTATATGATAGGATTGAATGGTCATTTGTAATGATGGTTTTAGATTATTTTGGATTCCCCATCTCTTTCTGTAGTATGGTTAAAACCTTATTTAGTGATGTAGTGGCATAGGTGGATGCAAATGGAACCCTCGTAGGGGAATCACACTAGAGATATCGATAAGGCAAGGATGCCCCCTTGCCCCGATACTCTTTGTCATCGCCTTTGATGCATTACACTATGTGTTAAGGGATAATATCTCATCCCCTATGATCAAAGGTATCACCTTACCAAAAAATAAGGAGCTCATTAACATTCAATTTGTAGATGAAACTACAATTTTTCCTAATTTGGAGGAAGAGAATATGAACATGCTTATATGGATAAGCTAAATACCTTCTATCAAGCATCGAGTGCCAAAATTGCAAATGCCAAATCTTGCATGTTGGGGTGGAATAATACCCCCTTGAATGGCTAAGGAAGTTCAATTTTAGCGGGGAGGGCCTCATAAATTGGTAAGGTATCTTGGAATCCCCCTTTCCATTGACCCCAACTTGAAGGAAATGCAACTCTAGATCAAGGATGTAAAAACCCATTCCAATTACTACTTAAATATTTATTGCAATTGACATTATGAATATTAAATTTTAAAAAGACATAACTTAAGCAACTATTTTCAATCGTAGCAACACATGTCTAATTACTTGAATGAGTCAAATATATATATATATATATATATATTTATTTCCAATGTCAATTACAATATCCAAGTTGACTTGGCTCATAGGGCCACAAAGTCAATACAATTTACAATTTTACATCAAGGTTACATCATAATCCTCTGATAACTTGAAAAAATCCAAGGTTTCCTTTTGACGCTCACCTCCTCTGGTGGACGAGAACATGGCTGAAGCGATTTATCACCCAACCATGAAGCTTACGCTTCCCCAAAATTCTTCCTACTTGAAGAATACCCGACTCTACACGAAAATCTTAGCAAGAGAACAATCTGTAAGGTGGAATTTGGTGCGTGCCCAAACATTAACACACATCTAGCTATCTATAATTAGAAAAAGATGCAAGATCTATGCTAGGAATGGCAGAGAGTGTTATCAAAAAGTCCATACATACATAATGGGCTAATTGCTTGGTCAAGCATTAAAATTAAGTTGCAACAAAAAAAGATAGGTTTTGGATAAAGCAAAACCTATACCCTCTGTACTCCATCTCGACACCTGTCCTAGAAGGTAACTTTCAACAACATAAGTTTGTTCCTTAGCAACTATCTATCTTCTAGCAACATCTACCCTGAGGTGCTCTAGTCTACTTAGGTGTTGCTGTTCTACTAAACAAAGAGAATAATGTTTACACAAAAATCTACAGAAAAGTAATTTAGTGTACTTAATTCCTCTCCTTAAATAAATTCAGAAAAGTAATTCAAGAGGATCTGTTCAATGCATTATCCATTCAATTCATACATGTATGCCACATGATTTCATCCAATGTAATTCAACATTCATAAAAAATGAATTAAGTAACAAAAGAAGGTATGCCACAAGTATGTGTATGTACGCAGATGAAGGTCTATGTGCATACACATATATGTGCCAACTTAAGTTAATATATTTGTGCATAAATTTTGAAATAAAAACCATTATAATAGATTTCTTTCATTCAAAATAATGCTACAAATTGTCATATCGTCTTACAGTAATACAAGATGTAAATTACCTTCTTCAAAGAACTTAGAACAGTTCTATTTGAACTGTTTCCGCATACTGATGTGCTATTTGTATCATAACAATGTTGTTTGCAAAAGTTTACAAATTATTGTGCCAATATGTCTCATTAACAGTTTCAAGTTATCTAGTACATCATGTAAACGATCAATGTTATATCATTATAGATGTACAATTTGTTAGAAACCAAGATCTGATTGCAAACCAGAAAAATCACCTTCCACAGAAGAGAAAAATGAAAAAGCAGAGATTTGCAAAAGATGTGCAAATTGATATATTTGAAGTACACAAAATATTACAAGAGATAATTTGCTTTATAAAAGAAAAGATGCATAAACCTAATCTTATCTTGAGCAACAAGATAGCTCAATAAGATAAGGATAAAACCTATAACTTAAGAATTAAATAAACCTAAGTAAACTTATGCAAAGTGTAATTAATAATTAATTACACCAACACCCCCCCATAAGTGCAACTTAGGGAGAAGCAGATTATTATGCAAATATGAGTCTCGACAACAAGGCCTGATCAGGTACTCATGTACAAATGTAAAGAGAGAGAAAACCCAGTGGGAAAAACCTCCCCTCAAAGAGATGAACTGCTGTGAAGAAGCATTGGAAGAACTCTGATGAAGCAACACTGGAACCCCAAATCCGACAAGCAAGGAAAGATAGTTCTATTTGCAAAATGCCATATCGGAATAAAAAATGCAACAGTAGACCTGATGCCAAGGAACACTGGAAACTCACATACTGGATCAACCCTGTAATCTATAAGCAACAGTAGATGAAAGGATGAATGGACCCATAATGATGACAAATCTAGAAGTTGTGTCTCTCGAAGCCAATGCCAACTGAAACTAAAACTGCCCATAGGATGAGTACCATCAAGATTCTGGAACATTAACCATAAAACATGACCCTCAAATGAGAAAGATCTGAACCAATGCGGATCAAGAACTATAAAATCCAAATGTGAAGTGTGAACCGAAGCAAACCAACAATGTGTCTAGCTAAGCAAGAAAGAAGCTAAAAGGAGACAACAGGAAACCAAAAAAACTCATGTGAGTTGTCACCAATACAAAAGATGGATGCTAGAACCCCCCTCAATGGAACTTTATATCAGCTCATTATTACAATACCCAATGATTGCAGAAGGAGAGAATGCAAAACTACAGAAACATAATAAAAAATGCAAACCTATTACATGAAACAAAAATGAATGCATGCATAAAATTAGGTATACATATTCTATAAATAACCTCAGATCTGCATAGAGGCTGAAACCAGCCTTCCAATGCCGTGAAAGTCGTGAAAAATGGATAAGCGAGTCACAAGATATGTCTCCCGGAGTGAAAAAGGAAACATCTGACTTCCGAGGCAGAAAAAATAATCAAAAAGGAAAAACCAGAAAACCACACCAGTACCATTGCGTAGAGCGTCGAAAAATTTTTCTGACAATATCTCGTTTGCAAAAAAAGGATGGTGTATGCCCAAGATATGCCCATTTTTGTGAAAGTTGTCCAAAAAGCTTTGATTTGGCCCCCAGAAGTCCTCAGGGGCTAAAAAAATAGAGCCCCTGGTCGCATTGGCGGACCAGGGGGCTGGAGGCTGGGGGTTTTGGCGCAGCCCATAGTCACCAATGTGACCGGGGCGGGTGATTATACTCTGATAGGGGACTGGAGCTGGGCACTCGGTCGCCCATAGGACCTCGCACTGGGAGCTAGTTGGGCCCGTGGGGGTTGAAGGCAGGGAGCGGCGGACCGGCGGTGATGTGTGGTGGCGGTGGTTCTGCAGTGGCTGCTAGGCGGCGGTTTCCATTTGTGCAGTCCGCGCAAACCCTGTGCCATAAAATTTGATTTTTTCTCGAAATCTATGCCTCGAGAGTCGTGCCTGGGGGGCATACGACGCTTGGGAAATTTTTTTTGCTTCTCCAGATGACTGTGTCCAAATCGGATGAATTTTATATGGAAATAGGGGTTTTTGGGTGTTGCGAATCCAACGGCGAGGTCCATTTGGGCCCAAAGTGCTCCAAAAATTAGGCAACCCCTGGATCTATCAGAAAAATCACCGAGTTGGAAACGCTCACAAATCTGGCAAACGGTGATGAAAATGAATAAAATAAAAGTCATTTCTGACTTTTTCCAGCGCTCTGAATCCAACGAAAAACCCCGATCTAATCTAAGATTCTGCATAATGATGCTCAAGGAATGAAACCCTCGAGGGACCTCGAACGAGCTCTGCAATGTTTTCCTAAAAAAAACTAAGAAGGGGCTACAAATCGAGGCTCTGATACCATGTTAGAAACCAAGATCTGATTGCAAACTAGAAAAATCACCTTCCATAGAAGAGAAAAACGAAAAAGCAAAGATTTGCAAAAGATGTTCAAATTGATATATTCAAAGTACAAAATATTACAAGAGATAATTTGCTTTATAAAAGCAAAGATGCATAAACCTAATCTTATTTTGAGCAACAAGATAGCTCAATAAGATAAGGATAAAACCTATAACTTAGAAATTAAATAAACCTAAGTAAACTTATGCAAAGTGTAATTAATAATTAATTACACCAACATAATTATCTAAACAATACTAGTTTCCTTTTTGTGCAAACAAATGAATCGAACGACATGCTTGTCATTTTAAATCACACACAAAGTCAGAACATTTATATTACTATTTCGGGTTAGGAGAGACCTGTGTTTCTATTGGTCAAGCTACTGTCATTTTAAGAATGACTGTTTGGTTTTATCACTAACATTATCATTAGCCAAACCTTGAAGAATTCCCATTATCGGCTTACATTGCTTGAAGGCCAGCTGGTAAGACTCATTCAAAGTGATCATTCTAAGGAACGATTTGAGCATCGTTCTAGGGAACAATATGTGCATGAAAAATGGACTAATGTAAACAACATTTGTGAGCATCACATGCAAACAACACGAAAAATGGGGATCATTCTGATGAATGATTAAATCTACATACAAATGGTATACTACAAATCAATCTTAAAGATCATGCCGACATAATAAAATGGAATGATATAATCATTCCACCATCGTTCTTGGTGAATGAGGTGACATGCTTAAATAACAACAATATATATACATCATTCTATAAATAATTATTACAGCCTTCACACCCATTTCGTGTGACATACCTAGGTGATCCCACAATACTAGTTTACAATTTTTGGCCAAACTGGACACTAAACTAATTTTTTTTAACTAAATCTTCACTTTCAGGTACCTATAGTGACTAAATCGTGAGGAATTTAAAGATGATAAAAACTAGTGATTTGTGACATTTTGTCTATAGATTCTAAATATATTTTTTTCAAAATTTTTGGAATAAGATTGCACTTCTTTTTCCATCTCCTTCAAAAACTAGTTTTTTCAATAAACACCATTTTTAAGGAGTGATGCTCATCGTATACAACATACCTTTTTTTCCATGAAGGATAAAATTTAATTTTTTCAAATTTATATTTGTAACTAAGATATCTAGCACTTTCATTTGGTTTCATAGTGTTTTATTGAATATTTTTTCCTTAATCAAGTTTCGAAGTCAAACCAATTACAATTCGGACATAGGGACTGTATACAACATAATTTTTTTTGTACGTATCAAATTTTTTTTGTTGGATCAAGGACTTCAATATCTAGTGCACTGATATTTTTCAATTTTTTTTGATAATATGCTATTTTTTCACATGTGCATGTAACAAAGAGCTTGATTTTCGGTGAAAAACCTACATTCACAAGAAATACAAAATAAATATAATAATTAAATTAAATTTATTTAAAATTATACTTTTTGAGAAGTTTATAATAAGGACTACATACTTACAAAAAATAAATTTTAAATGAATTCATTTGATCCCCCAAAAGGTAAATCAAAAGTGGTTTTTTATCAACATTTTTATAGGTGTAAAGGAGACTCTGTTATAGGTATGGTTTAAAACTAGCGGGGTTCTATCCAAGGGGGTTTGATCTAAGATTCTTCAATCAAACCCTCCTCAATTGGAATCCTTTAAATGAAACTTTTCAAGGCTTAAATCATTATATTTTCTAAAAATATGTGATTTCAGCAAAAATCAAGATCTCTTGGAAATTGTAAACTAGTATTGTGGGATCACCCACCTGTTCGGCCTAGTTGACAGGAAGAACAATAAATAGTGAAGGATAACAATAGTGATACATTCATTTTCCCTTAAAGGGAAATGATAATGATTTTAAAATCGTTAAATACAAAACTTGATAATTCTAGCTATTGGAATCATCTGATTAACCATGTAATGATTAATAAAACTTATATGCAATAAATAATGAAAAGAGTTGAAACAATAGATCATACAGTGTTAACCAATTTTGAATATCATGTCGATAGAAGATTATGCACAGATTTAGTGCATGAAAAGGTTGGATGATAAGGGCCTTGAACATTTTTCAAGAAATGATCGATCTTAAATCAAAGCATCCTGGTACTAAAGTATAACACATTTGCAGTAAATGGACAACTTAATATTTTGCCATCAACTTGAATGAAATCGACATAATGAAAGGGAAAATAAAAAATTTGACTAGTTTGTACTAAAAAATAAAGCATATACAACATCAAACATTGATTTCTACCTTTGTTCATGTCTTTTCCTCAACTTTTTCCTACTTTTCTAGATGAGTCGATTCCCTTGCTTTCCTTCTTCCTGATTCTTTGTCGCCACTACTAGACCCCTGTGAATTTCCTCCAAGTATTTCGTGCTACCAAAATGGAAAATACATGTTTTTCCTTACCTTTTCACTCCATTATGGTGCCATTTCATCTCATAATTACCTTTAATTGGTTGGCCCACTACTAAAATTTGAATATCTTGCCTTAAATTCGAATGCATGACACTATTCATAATATCTTCCTTATGATATTATTAACAAATTTTATTCTTTTTTTATATATTATCATAATTTAATAACAATATTCGATGAATTCGAACTCATATTCAATTTACAAAGAGTTCACATATGTTTATATATATACATGCTTACATATATATGTATATTTATATATATATATGTATGTATATACATATATATGTTTATTTATCACTATTTTATGTTTATAATAGTATAGTGTGAAATCACTTTCAAGAAAAGAAGAAAATTTTATTTTTTATTCTTGAACCAAAGATTTTTGGAGATGTGGGCTCTCTTACACTTCTAGGGTTTTGCACCGAAAAGGAGAGGTACTAAAAATATTAATGGCTCACTCAAGAATAGGCCCTTGAGATTCCAATGTAACTGAGATTGAATTCTGTCAAAGGGGAATGTCCTAGATGCTAAAAATTGATAAAAGAGATTAACTACTAATGCAAAACTTAGAAAATGCAAGATGTTTGAAAACATGCTGTGATATGCAAAATGACCTAGAAATGCAAACGAACTATAAAAAAAACTTATGGAATTAAAAGTGTGCACTTGGAGACTGGAAAAGGATGGAATGGAGCTCTGGAATCCTAAATTTTTTTCTTTTGAAGCCAACTAGGACTCATACACCTAGCTAGGTGACCTAGTCTTGTTTTGGGAAAATTCTACCAGAACAAGTTTTAGACAACTGGTACTCAAATCTATAAAATTCCTATTTTTAGCCTTGGTAGTGGGATTCATTCTCCATTAATGGAGAATCAGTCCACTTCTTGATTTCTAGAAATTCAAAAGTGGAATATGTAGCTCCTTGTCTACACTTCTACTCCTGACAGGTTTCCGGATCCAAAATTGGTAAATTTGACCTGTAGGTGTTCTCCAAGATTCTTTTAGGGATTTGAAAACTTTGAATGACTTTGATGGTTTGTTGACAACTTTTCCAATCTCGCTCTTTGAAAAATCTGCAACTTAGACCAAACCCTTGAAGTAGAGATCTGAAGACATGCAAGTAATAGCTCCAATGGATGTAGACTTGAGAATGCTTGAAATTCTTTAGAATGCTTAAATGATTGATTCATTAATTTCTTGAATAATTGGGAGATGAAAAAGAGTAGAAAAACCTTATATTTATACACAATTATGCCCTAATTCCCGAAGATACTACATCACAGGCTGACCTTAGGTCTTAGAAAATAAAAACCCGCCAAAATTTTGAATTTATTTTGATTTTTGAGCCAAAGGGGACTCATTTTCCCCTAATGGTGAATGGGTACCACTCAAGGAATTTTAAGTGGGTGTCAGAAATTAAGTATTTTAAATGATGTTTATTGAGTTTATTCTAAAAAATACACTTAAGTAAGGCCTGTAAGTGTAAAATGGGGCCAATTAAAGCATAATAAAGGTATAATTATTAATGAAAAGCCTAGAAAAGTGTGAAAGTTTGTTACAACACTTTGAAATAAGGCATGGTAAATGATAAAAGGAAGTAATTTAGGTGAAATATTTAATAGTAAGATCCTAGAAAAGTGTGAAAGTGTGTTACAACACTTCACAACACTTTTACAAGGCATCATCAAATTATTATTAATTCACAAGGGCCCAAGAACTAATGTGAATGTGTTGACCACATTACAACACTAAATCAAGGAAAAACTAAGCCAACATCCATAAGAAAGACCCAAATGAGCGTGGAAATGTCTAAAGATCCATTTTTCTATGTTACATTTAGCCCCCACTTTAGTAAGAGGATGAACTTGCTTCAAACTCACACTAAAGTAGCCAAACATGCACATCAAAAGGGATCCAAATGCACCCATGTTGGAAAGATGAGACAACATAATCAAGAGGGGTGATAAAGCCCCCAGGATCAAGATTCCATAGCAAACCAAACATAAGCACAAGGAACACACATGAAAATGATGAGAAAGGGAGAAAAGAAAAGAAAAGAGAAAATCAGATCAAGCTTTGATTGTTTTTCCATCTCAATGTGGATCAAATCTAGGAGCTATTTGTCAAAAAAAATGCATACTCACTCTGAGGCAACAAAACTCATGGCTCTCCATTGGGTAAGAAGTCCTAGAAGGTGAGAAACATAGACTCATGGCTGGTATGCACTCACACACACAAGTGGCTATGGGGAAATTCATGCCTCAGAATGGGATTCCCACTCAACCATACCAAAGTTATACCTCTTGATCTTTAATAAGACACCACAAAAGAAAATGACTTTTTGAGCTTCATGAGACAAGCAAAACTTCATGTGCTTGGAGCTCATGAACAAATGGGATGACACCACAGGCATGCAAGCTGTGTTATGCAAGGTGGCCATATGCAAAATGCAACATGCAAATAATGTTCAAAGGAGTCTTGCTTAGTTCATGCAAGGCATTTAACTTAGGGAACATTGTGTCTAATATCTCCAAGAGAGGACTGATCAAAGAATAGAAAATTCACAACTTAGGGGATACAGTGCATCACATCAAGCCACTAAGAGGAATGCGATATGCTAAGATAGATCATGCTTATGAAGGAAATCGCACCCAATGTCATCCACAAAGTGACAAACACATCGTATGAAGTAAGAAGGCTGCACTAAGAACCAAGAAAAAAGAAAAACTGTAATAGAATAATGTCAATGCATGCCCCCACTTTAAAGGAATTGTTGCACACCATTCTGTGAGCAATTACTTTAAAGTAGCAAATGAAAAATGAAAACAAGAAGAAATAAATGAGAGCCAACTTGGAAAGCCCTATGCCAAGTCATATGTTTCTGAGTAAGGCTACGTTAGTATGTTCATTGGTACAATATTTTGTGAAGAGTTTGAAACTATCATCATTCCCCAAATACACATAGAACTAGAAGAATGACACAAAGAGAGAAAAAAAGAAGAAGAAAAAAAACTTTTGGGTCAACATGGCAGAGACATAGGGTGCCTCGACGCCTTGCATCATCCCCAAAGGGAAAACACAAGACAAAGGCGAATAGAAAAGGAAAAAGAAAAGGAAAAAGCTTTTGTGAATGTGTTTACCACATTACAACACTAAATCAAGACAAAAATAAGCCAAAATCCACAAGACCCAAATGAGCATGAAAATGTCCAAAGATCCATTTTTCTACGCTACAATTCGAATAATAGTTTTTAAATGAAGTGATTTCCTTATCCTTCAAGCATGCAATTTTAAATACATACATATATTTTTAACCATGCTATCATTTTCTTTTAAATTTCAAAGACACGAGATGAAAATAGACAAGTAAAAAAAACACATGTATATCATTCCACAAGCCTATTTTTTTCAATCATTGAATCATTCAAATTAGATCAATATAATATCCTATATGAAATTTTAAATGCAGACATTATGCCATTTTTTGGTGTGTGTACCCAGATTCCATCAAGCTTATTGTTCAATCCGGCTAAACTATCCTACCTCAATCGTGTTCTCATCCTTCAACATATTTTCCTGCATTTGCACACACTTGCACTTACATAGTTCATCAGTAACATTCAATCATGATAAAGTATAAGATAGTTCAAAAGATCACATAGTCAAAATATAATCAACTTCTTTCAAACATTTCAAAAATATCAAAATTTTCATTCAACATATCAAATTTCCTCAATAATTCTATTTATCATATTATAATTTAAATGCAACAAAAAATGGGTTATGACAAAGGAAAATATTGAAAAGAAAATGGACAAGTGGAATAAGCAATACCCGACCTTGGTTAGAAGATTATAGGTTTGCCAACATATTTTATCCTCCTATAACATATATTTTGCATTAGTTTGGTTCTTCAGTTATTATCAAATTAATAAAATCCAAAAAAGGATAAGGAAGTTTATGTGGTCCGATGGGAAAGCAAATAGGAAAAGACATGCTGTAAAATGGGAATGGTGTACTATTGCTAAACAAGGGGTGGCCTAGGCTTGAAGGAATTGAGATTGCAAGGAATTTCCTTGTCTTCCAAGTGGATAATTGGTGCTTTGAAAGGTCCTAATTAGATAAAACTTAATGAATACAGTACCCAAACAAGCCAAATCATGGAAACTCCTTCCTTTGTGTGATATTCTTAGTAGTGCCCACCCTATAACCCTTGTAGGTTCCAATGTATTTAGAACCATTTGGAAGGTATGAGAGGTTGTTAAGAACATAACCAACTGCCACTTCATCAAGAATGGTAATAGTACCATTATGTCATATAGGTCTATATGGTGGAGCTTAGAGCAAAAGGGAAGACCCCTAACCTTAATTCAAAGTTGCTTGGTAAAAATATGGACATAGAAGGGGATCAAATGTTTTAATGATATTTTATTAAATGGTAACTTGAATGGGTGGAATGTACTAAAAAAAATTTAATCTCCCTCCAAGAAATTGGAGAACATACATTGTGTTAAAATAAGCCTATAAAAGCATACAATTTCCCATTGAAGTTAAAACTGATAACCTTCAGTACCAAAAACTATAGTGGAAGGACAACAGTTCCTTATTGAAAATAAATGCTAAAAAAATTAATTGTTTCTTGAATGAACAAATTGATTTAACTAAGCAAGGTAATAAAATTCAGGATACTAATTTGAACAAAAATCAATGGTAAAAAATCTTTAAGAAGAACTGGTCAAAAGAATTGGAACCAAAAAATGCTTGCTTTAGGTGGCTATTGTTGCTACAAAGGTTACCATTCAAGATTGAACATAATGACATAGATATTTGTAACTTATGCAGGGTACCTAAGTTTGTCAAACACATTTTTTTTGATTGTATATATGCTAAAGAAGTTTGGAAGATATTTTGCAATGATCTAAACATTTGGGGGAATAATGATGAGCTTGATCCAATAAAAATCCCTTTTGAAATTGATAATAAAATGAATAAATATCTCTCTCTATTTTGGCTGTCTTTATCCATCGAAATCCTGTGGGTTATTTGGAAAGCTCAAATTGATGACATGTTTAAGGGACACAAGAGGGTACTTATTGAGTCTTGCAAGAGACTCATTGTGTATAATGTTGCCATGTAGGTATATATAACCATCAATCTATCAAAGGATAAATTCTGGAAGTTCCTAGAGCAAAAAATAGTGGACATATATACAAGAGGCAAGATATGGACATACTTGGTAGGGCAGGCATCCAGGTGTTGAGATCTTCCTAAAAGCATTGTGTGAATTTTATAAAGAACTTAAAGAAGGCACAAAGAACAAAGAGGGTGAGACAAGCCAATAAAGCTATGGCTGAGCATGAAGCATTAGAGACTTTGATTAGTATGAAAGGTACAACAAGGTAGAACAAGTGCAATGGTTGGTAAAGAAGGAAATTTTTGAAGGGATGGTCTAATTATAATACTATATCTGCAATACACTATTGCCTTTTATAATTCTATTGTATGTAACCGGAGTATATGTTGTAATTTTGTAATCCCGTTCTATGTATCCATGGTGAATCATTGTAAATGATTGTAACCTAGTGTAATCTGGGATGGAAAACTTTGATATGCTATTGGTGAACAACGAAACACTTGATATGTAATGGACTTTATATCTAATATGAAAAAAGAATTTAAATAGTCTTTAAAGAAAATAAAATAAATACCTCAAGATATTTAGAATATTAAAAATGTATGGTTAGAAAGCTAAGAAGTAACTCTTCATTTTGGTGGTGGTTTTCTAGTCTTTTATCACAAAACATGTAAAACCTGATAAGGTTGAAGTTTTAAAATTGGGGTAGTTTTGTTTTAAAAATATGAATTTAGGAGCCATAAGAGATGTCCAACCCTTAGAATTAGATATCCAATCCTAAATGGCTAAGGATCATACACGAATTAAACTCTAGGCATTATAAATACATACACATTAAAACACATATGTGTTATTTATTTTATAACATAAATACTTTGTGCTAAAAATATCAAGGTCAACTGCTAATTTCTCCCCAATTTATATGCACTTACCTTTGATTGAAGTTTTTTGCTAGCTCAATCTCTCTTAATTTTCATTCTTAAAAATAAAATTATTAGCCTCTAATAACTATAAAGATATTTTTAGGCACCTTGTGATAATTGACTAAATACTCTTGAGACTCATCTTGTAAATTAATGACTTCCATAATGATATCCTAAATATTTGAATTTATGACATCCTTTTCAAAAGAACATTTTTTAGTCATTTATTTAATAAGAATTTTGACCCATTGATAAGTGTCATTTATAAATCAAATTAAAATCCTATCAGTTATTTCCTAAAGATACAAGAGAAGATGAAATAATTCACTTCATTTCATAATTTATTAAGGTAAGGGGAGTTAAGGATAAATTTAACAATTTTATGGGTATATTTATGAAAATTTACAATTAATTCCTATCAAATTTTTATGAAGACTATAGCACATTGCAAATGAGACTTTTAATAGACCATGAAAATCACATGAAAGGGGAGACTTTTAGTAGACCAAGAAAAATTCAAAAGAATTGTAATTAGTTGTGTGGCAAGGAGGGGGGAAGACCTTTAATAGGCCATAAAATCACATGAAAAGGAATAATTTTAGTAGATTACAAAGAATTTTAAATAATTATATTTAGTTGTGGATGCATGTATGCATGAGAGAGAAAAGTCTATGGTATAATAATTTTTTGAATAAGATGTCTTAAAATTTGAAAAACAACTTTGAATAGTCATGAAATAATACTTGACATACAAGATAATCTATCAAATTTAAGCACAAAATGGAATATATCTTTGTAACATTAGTATATCGCAATAAATTATATATATATATATATATATATAAAGGTGAAAAGTGCAATCGTTGCACTTCTACTACTATTTTATAATTACTTTGATTCATTTTGAAAATTCTAAGTGTAATCACTAACATACATTTACCAGTATATGTAAAAAAAAAGAATCAATAGACAAATGTATCTTGATTAAAGACCTTATTAGTTATAGAATAGAAAGTGCATCTTGTAAAGATGTTATCATTATTTATAAATTATTAAACAAAAAATAAATACTACATATCAATTTAATTGATGATAAAGAAGAAATAATAGTAACACTTACCATACATTCTATATTTATTATAACATATAAGTAAGAATTAATTAATGAATGATATATACATTTTTAAACTTTGAAAACATACCTAACAATTTTTTTTCACTTTTACTTATTTTTATGTAAATATATATTTTTTTATAATAAATATAATTTATTTAACTTTTGTTTGATACATATTTTCAATCTTCAAAACACAATTTAACTAAAATATTAACACATACCTTATGTTACCAAATCAATTAAAAAACCTTTTACACTTAATTAAATTTCAAAAACCATATATTTAATATATAAAATACTAAGACATCACCAACTCACTTTATAGTTTAATAGAAAGAGCTTAGATGTCCACTAGTTTATAATTTCGACTTTAATCAAATAGTACCGACAGTCGGTCGATTCCTTTCCTATGCACTAGTCAAATTCATTAAACTATAAACAAAAGGTCAAATCTTCGACTGCGACTCCGGTGTTTAAAAAATGATGTTATTATTTGTTTCCCGACAACAATAGCGTCACACACGAAGTTTTCCTCATGTTTATCCGAGGAATAAGTAGAAAACAAAGCGACGAGAAGAAGTGTCCTCCCACGACAACGTCATGCATGAAGTGCTTCTGTATGTTGCCAACGAAGAACAAGATAATGTTTCTTCTTTATTCAATCACTTCCCATTTTTATGGGGGTCGCTATCACTTCACTGGATTGATGTTGTCCGCCACTATTGATCAAATTCAGTAAACAATCGACAGAACAACATGCCGGCTCTGTAAAAACATACAGAGATGACGGGGGCTACACTACATTTTACGGCGGTTTATTTCATACGTTGTAATTTCCAAGACGACTATCAGTTGTAATTTCCGATTGACTGAATCATATCGGCTTTTATTTCCAAACAAAACTTTCCGCCAGTTGTGACCGTCCATTCCCGTGAATGTACGATGTCGTATCTGATTAACACTTGAATATTGCTAGAATGTGCTTCAAACAGTGTTGCACCTGGTCTATTTAAGCCTTCAAGTATTATGCAATTGCATGTACCTCACAAATTCTTTTGTAGATTCTTAAAATTTGATTGAGATAATGATGGTAACGTTAGAGATTTTGTGGGTGCTTCTGATTTGTGTCGCCCATGGATCTGCGGACCCAACTGAAGGATTTAACCAACTGAAATTGAGTGCTGCAAATTTCAACATACAAAAGCCATATGATAAGGATATGTCCGAGCGCTACAGCTTCATTAATGGCGTCCACTCCATGTGGGTTTATAACGACGATAAACCTCTTTCGAATCACAGCAATACCAAGCCCAGGACAGAAATCCGCATCACGGTTTGTTAGTTGATCTAAAACTTCCGTTAAATTTACTACAAAGGGTCGCAATATGGTTAGTCATATGGTTTATTTTGTATTTTGTTTTGCAGGGATATGACTATACAACAGGAGTGCAGCAATTCGAGGGCGACTTTTATGTTCCGCGTGGCACATCGGGAACATGCATTATGCAAGTTTTTGGGGCTCCGGGAACCGTACATGCGACTGCGTTACAGTTACGTGTTTACGATGGACAACTTAAGCGCTACAGAGATGAGATCGTGGCTTCTGATGTGTACGATCGGTGGATTCATTTGAACGTTATTCATGATGCAGATGAAGGAAAAGTGCATGTCTTCGTCGACGGGCTGGAGAAGGCCGTTGCTGATGATAGAGGACGTGCCAACCATTATTTTAAATGCGGTGTCTATACTCAAGATAATTCATCCCATTTCACGGAGGCTCGCTGGAAAAATATTAAACTTTGGACCAAATAATGTAAGTCTTTTGCTTGATCAACAATGGATAGTTTGTTGTAGAGAAGTAACTACCAAGACACGGGATGGAGTCATCGGACATTCAATCATAAGCAGTTCATGGTTAACTTGCTGATGGGTTGCAGAAATGTAGAGGAAATGGTGCTAAATAAGCCTTTTTTACAAAAATGGGTATAGTGGGTAATGTTAATCTCATATTTCATCATCCAGAAGCATCAATAATTTTTTTTTTATAGAAATGATGAAACTCAATATTATTTCTTCGCTCTGCGTCTTTCTTCTCCACTCTCTCTTTTTTATATACAGTATCATCAGCACAAATCTCCGATAGAAGATGTCTAATTCATGAATAGAATAGTTTTAACATTCATTAAATAAAAGATAGTTTATAGAATAACAGAAATCTTTCTACTTTTCAAATTTGCTTTTAATAGATTGTTAAGAGGGTTAACCATGAACTCCCCTATTTTATTATCCTCATCCTCTTCAAACATAATATTTCCACAAACATAAAACTACAAAGCCGCAACTTCTGCACCATTCAAAGCCGTAATTTCTACACCATTCAAAGTCTCTGCCGTTAAAATCATAACGGTTAATAGTTAGGACCGGAACTGGGGGACCCACCTATGTCATGTCGTTATTGACTGGCTGCCGACCGTGAACCAGGTGCTGTTCAACTAGAGTTGTATCGAAGCGTAAGTAGATTTTAGGTAGAATGGCAGATATTGTGATGGAAGCCCTAAGGCATTGTCTTTTTTGAATTCGATACGTGCTAGAGTTAAACGGAAAAGAAACAGTATGAGCATGTCTTTAATGAGGAAAATAATATTTTAGATCAGCAAGAAAACAATTATTTTTATTTCTTAATAAAACATTATTTAAAAATAAAATAAATTTGTGTTTTGTGTTTGTTTTTACAATTATAAAATGTTTACTTATTTATTTTTAAAAGTTTGAAATAAGATAAGTAATGTTGAAAGTATGGGTGGATATTCAAGATGTACAAAAATTCAAGTAACGTGTAAATCAATATAAAAAAAAGTTTATACATTAATAAAATTTCAAAAAATAAATAAATAATGAATTTAAGATTCATAGCTTTCACTTATTTTTTAAATATAAATTATAATCGTGACAAACTTTAATAATACTCAAATATTATAATTGCACACAAATTCAATGGTATGGAGAGTGTTGATTCATATTTCAACATAATCAATTTGGCCCTCCTTGGAGCACCATTTTGCTAGTTGGTCACTTGACATAGGGCCAACATCAATAGATGTAAAACCAACTCTTGTCTTGAATGGATACATTGAGAAGAGCCTCCCCAAGGTTTGGTTCATTATGATTTGGTGTTGCAAGATAACTCAATGACAAATTTAATACTATTTCATGAGGGGCTACAATGATTGCTTCATGTTCCTAAACTAATTACATAATTTTCGTTCGTCTTCCCTAAAAAATAAACAACCACACATACAAGGGAAACAAGTCTTCTATCGAAAAAGATAACCATTGACTTGGCGAGCCTCCTCTCCAAACACAAGACAAATCACTGCCAGTCTTGTTTCAACAAGAAGTATGAGTAGTATAATCATGTAAGAAAAGAAAATTAGTCACATGATTATACCTAAAATAAAAGTACTAGTAGGAGACAACTACCATAAAAGATGTGCAAGTTGTAACTAAAAAAACATTTATGGATATTTATTAAAGTACAAAGATATTTTTGTAAGCCCATGTAAGCTATAAGATATTTTCATGACATTTCTTGTCCTCCTTCTTGAAGGCATCTTTCTTTACCTCTGTAATCTTCTAAAAACTCTTTGAGACTCACATGTCCTCTTGTTGTTGCAAGATTCCACTTGTAATAATCTCTAACCTCTAACGTATAAAACCTACCTACAACAAATCTCTCACAAATTTTAATCAATAAAAATACCTTTTCTAGCTTCTTGTGCCTCCTCTACCCTCTATAGTTACAAAGTTCTACTCACACCTGCAACAAAATATCTAGAACTCAAACCATTTGTAGTTACAAGCCTCTTCACCCCTATAACAAATTTCTCTAGAGCTCAAGTCCTCTATAGTTACAAAATCCTCTATTTGCAACATATTCTCTAGGTTTTTTAAGACACTTTCTAACTTCCAAGGCTATACAATCTACTCAATTTATTTTAAACTCCATCTTTCACTGAATGTAAAAATCCATTCAAATATATTTCTCATCTTTTCCAATGAGATTTTCCTTTTCCCACTATTTTTTATAACTTCTTTCTTCAATGAGCCTTCTAGGTATGAAACTCATCACCAGATAATAAATTCTCTCCACAATTTAAAATTATCATATTTTATAACAAGAAAATCTTCTTTGATACCACTTGATGTAGTCAAGATTGGGGGATCTTATAGAACTACCCAAGATTTCAACCTAACCACACTTCCAACAGATAAACTTATTAACATGCTTTATTCTCTTCAAAAAATCATAACAACTAGATCAAATATTATCAACATGCTACAGCAACTATTTTTTGGACCTTACAACATGAATATCACTCTCTCTATCTAATACAAATCTGGGATGTCCTTATGCCCTTCTTCTAGAGATTCACTATGAATTTGAGCCTACACGATCAAGGGAATTCTTCTTCTTCTTTGTTATAATTATATCTTCCATGAAAGATTCATCAAAAATATCTTTTCCTTCCCCAAAAGATCCCTAAATGAGACCATGTTTCCCTTTTATATTTTAGGATTAGGAAGTTCAACGGTTTTAATATCTGACATTTACAGGAACTGAATTGTTATAGAAAAAATATATAGCAAGGTGAAGTTCCACAAACAACTGTTTCAAATAAGAAATTTGACATAACCTAATGGTTGTATAGAGTCCACAAATATCCAGTCTAGATAGAAATTCTCCACAAGGTTAGCTGGCATATTCAATTAGAAAAAATCACACTCCATACCAAGTTGATGTTATGTTTACTTCATCTTTCTTTCTTTGTAGAAGTTCCATTGCTTATTAAACTAAACCTTTTGATTGGTGCACATTTTTGATTCAGTAACATTTTCCCACAAATTATACAATTTTGACATTAGATTTATGTCCTTGATGAATAGAAAAATGTGGTATCTAATGGTATCACTCTTTTCCACTCAACCATTCACTAATGCCCTAGGAGTCCCAATTGAATTGACAAACAACCTCTCAAGGTGTGTCAATTTCACAATTAGGAGGCTCATAGGAGGGGGTTCTTTAAGTTCTAAGGGGTTCACCACCAAGCAAATGCTTGGAAAATAAATTTTTTGAAAACACATTGTGATAGGAAAAATGACCTAAAACTAGAAATGTAAGCTAGATGCGAGATGAAATCGATGAAATTATGCAATAGAGAGATAGTATGTGTGTACCTAGGATGTCTGGAGATGCTGTGAGGATTCTAGAAATGTAAAGAAGCTGTCAAAATATGCTGTGGAGGACTAGGACACCTAGGATGGCATATTAGTCTCGTTGCTATTTTACAGGGCAAATACAAAGTCTTCGGATCTCAAAAAATCTCTAAAAAGTTAAGCCTGGGAGGACAAAGATGCCCAAGATAGCGTATTAGTCTCATTCTAAATTTTTGCAAACTCTAAATAGGATCCTAAGCTCTAAGGTTTGCACTAGCTTCCTTTCCGATCTCAAGTTCTGAAACTTTCAAACTTAGCCTATAGGTGAGTTTCTGTGAAGATGAAAACTTTGTAATGCAACTTTGCAACTTTTGCAACTTTGCACTCCAAATGATCTTCAAATATACAACTTAGATTTGCAATCACAAATATGCAAGAAGATAAAAACTTGTAGTTTGTTAGTGAATGGGGGTTTTCCTTGGTCAAACCCCTTGTTGGTAATTAAACCTTGAAATGAAATAGAAATAATGAAGGAAATGGTGAATGAACAACATGCAATGCTACAACTCACCAAACCCTTATAAAATCTGCAAAACTTTTGTGCAATGGCTACAATGGATATGGATATTGAATGCTTGAAAGATTGGACTTGAATTGCTTGCTTGAATCAAAACCCTACATCACAAATGTTAGCACAACAACACACATGATGTAAGAAAACTCTTTGATATGATGCTTGAATCTGAAAAATGGCTCCAAATGCTTGATGAATATTCCCTTGAATGCTCTTGTGGACTCAATTATGCTATGATAAAATATCTCACAAAAGAATTGGGTTGAAATGAATGAAGGGACCTTGCATTTATACTTATCTATGCTTAATATCCCAAAATTATATCACACCAAGCTGATATATGAATTCATTAAATAAAGGAGGCTAAATCCTACCAAAATTTGAAATTAAATCCCGAAAATGACTCTAGGAGGACTAAGATGCCCTTGGTGGCATCTTAGTCCCATGTCCTAAAAACTTGGGCCATAGACACCAAAAAGGGGCCCAATCTAGAGATGCCAAAATTAGGGTCCTGAGAGCCTTGGGGGACTAAGACACCCTAGGTGGCATTTTGGTCCCGACCCAAAAATCAAGGACACAGATCGATGGAGTCATTAAATTATCATTTATGCATTGGAGAATGTCGGGATTAACTAGAAAATTATATCATTTATAGGGCCTGTGGTTATAAAATAGGACCAATTAAGTCATAAAGAAGCATAAATAAAGTAAGGTAGGCCCAAATAAGTGTGAAAATATAA
Organism: Sequoia sempervirens; assembly: GCA_007258455.2. Classification (NCBI taxonomy): domain Eukaryota; kingdom Viridiplantae; phylum Streptophyta; class Pinopsida; order Cupressales; family Cupressaceae; genus Sequoia; species Sequoia sempervirens. The sequence continues at coordinate 226,761 of VDFB02267692.1, read as the reverse complement.
GGGTATGCATAGTGAGAGGATGAACTCACTTCAAACTCACACTAAAGTATCCAACCACATAATAATAAAATGTACAAATGCTAGCAAGATAGGATGACAATAATTGAGAGGGTGACTAAGCCCCCAAGATCAAGATCTTATGGAAAAACCAACATAAGCACAAAGGAACATGCTTGCGAATGATATATGAAGCCATAACCAGATCACAAACATACAACATCAAAGATAGGACTACAAATGCTAGCAAGATAGGATGAAAATAATCGAGAGGGTGGCCAAGCCCCCAGGATCAAAATCATATGGAAAAACCAACATAAGCACAAAGGAACACGCGTGCGGATGATATATGAAGCCGTAACTAGATTGCAAACATGCACCATCAAAGACAAGAAAAAGGAAAAAGAAGAAAAAAGGAAAAAGGAAAACTGCAACATATCGAGCTTCGACTGGCCATTCAATGTGGTGGATTGAGTCTAGGCTATTTTTCCAAAAAGGGTTTACAAGTGGAACATGTTCACTATGCAAACAAAACACACGCTCACGAGGCTAGTGGGAGCTAGGTGTCCACTAGGTGAGCCCCAAGGGACCATATTAAAGCCATACCTCCATGAATTTAATAAGGCGTGCAAAAACACATGCTCACACGAGCTAGTGAAGCTAGGTGTTCACTAGGTGAGCCATAGGGGGCCATATTAAAGCCATACCTCGATGACTTTAATAAGGCACAAAAAAATGAAATCAAGAAAGAGGGATGCTCAAAGGGATTTTTCTTAGTTCATGTGAGGTCTTACTCTTAGGGGACATTGTTCCTAATGTCTCCAAGAGAGGACATATCAAAAGATAAAAGATTCACCACTTAAGGGATGTAGTGCGTTGCATCACCACTAAGGGGAATATAACATGCTAAGACAAATCACACTCTTGAAGGACATTACTCCCAATGTCACCACAAAGAGGAAAACACATCACGTGAAATAAGAAAATCACATCAAAGAACATGAAAAGGAAAAAAAAATGCAAGAAAAATCATGCCAATATATGCCCCCACTTTAAAGAAATTATTGACACCATGCTATGAGCAATTACTTTAAAGTAGAAAATTAAAATGAAAACAAGAAGAAAGACATGAGAGCCAACTTGAAAAGCCTTATGCCAAGTTATATGTTTTCTAGTTAAGCTATGTCATGTGAGAGAAAAGGAAAAGAAAGGGATTGCCCCCAAAATGAAAACACCAAACACATAAGGGACCTATGGATTTGGGGTCAGTATGTTTTGTGATAGAATGATATTAGAGATATTGGAACTATCATCATTCCCCAAATACACAAAACTAGAAGAATGACACAAAGAGAGCAAAAACAAAGAAAAATAAAGAGCCTTTTGGGTCAACATGGAAGAGACATAGGGTGTCTTGACGCCTTGCGTCATCCCCAAAAGGAAAACACAAGACAAATGAAAAGGAAAATGAAAGAAAAAGAAAAATAATGAATTTTTTTTTGGGTCAACATGAAGAAGACATGAATGTCTCAATGCCTTGTGTCATCCTCAAAAGGAAAACAAAAGAAACGAAAAATGAAAAGCAAAGAGAAAAGATCAATCAAAAGGAAAAATTATATGACATATAGAAGAATGAAGGTACAAATAGAGGAATGCACATAGAGAGAGAAACATCAAATAGAACATCACGAGGGATCATGTTACACACATGCAAGCAAACAAAAAGAAAATAAAATGGAAAGAAAAAGAAAAAGAAAAGATAAAAGACTAGTAAAGCACATGTGAGTCAACCATTCAGCAGGTCATTCACATCCAAGTCTTGTTCAATATATGCAGAATGTAGATCACTTGTGAGAGGGACAACATCAAGTGCTGTACTAGGAGAATCACCAGGCTCAACACATGGTGAATCATTTGGTTTAGGAGGATTGCCATGGTTGTTATCGTTTAAGCTCATAGAAGAGGAAAATAATAAATTCAACTCATTATGCACTTCCTCATTAATTTTAGCGGTTTCCTCATCGTCATCCAGGTTAACCACAAGAAGAGGAAAAATGATAATATCCATAGAGGTTGTTGATCCTTGTTGTGGTGAAGGTATAGCTTATGTTTGTTTTGGTTAAAGAGGAGGGGCATCATTTATTGCTTCTGGAAAGTTTGGATTTTGACTTTCAATATTGTTCTCATCATTCATCTTTCGAGCAATAACATGATGCCTATGCCTACGCTCTTTAGCATTACGATTTATGTTGTTTTAGTTTTCAAGTTGCATTTGTGTAGGAACGGTTTTGTCAACCATAGGTTCCTTTTCTTCTTGTGAAAGAAGAACAAAAGAAATCATAGAAGGTTGTTCAACCACTTTCTCTTTGGCTTTATAAATTTGCTTAGGAGGCGGATTAGGACTTGTTTGGTTTTCTCTAGGTCTCTTGTAGGAAATAGGAAAGGGATTGTTCATGGGCGGGTCTTGGTTTGTTTTGAGGGTTTCAGACACAACATTGTTTCCTTTAAGTGGTAGAGGTTCAAGCATGGGTGGAGGCAAGTTCTCAAGGGATAATTTGGCTATGCATTTCACTTTGAACTTTTGGTAGGATAGTAAAAAGAAGTCTTTGCGGGGTCTTATAGGTTCCATAGGTTTAGGAAAAAAATAATCCAAGGAAAACTTTCCACTGGAAGATGGGGGTCTAAAGCCACTATGGTTCACAATAAATATTTCATTACCAAGTGGAAAATTTAAGCACTTGTGGACAACGAATGGGACCGCATTCATGGAGTGAAGCCATTTGTAGCCTAACTTCACATGAAACTGGTCTGAATTAGATATGATAGAGAATGATACATTCAATTTCTTTAGTCCTACTTGTAAAGGGAGTGTGATCAAGCCCATTGTAGCATGAGAAAAACCATCATGCATTTTAATCCATGCTTTCGGTTTATCGTATCTATCTTGTGTAAGTTCATGCATATATAAAAGTTCTTTTGTGATCACATTCTCTCCATAGATGAGATCAATTAAAATCATATGAGTGAGCTTGTTATTGATTCTACCGGCTATGTAAAGAGGACCATCAGGTGCATGTTTAATTGTTTCTTCTAAGGAGAAAGTAATGTCAATGGTTTACTGTTTACGAGGCTCGATGTCAACCACTCCTATCATTGTGTGAATAGAACTTTGTTCATTGATATTCATAAGACTTTGTTCATTATCATCCATAGGACTTTGTTCACGATTGCTCAAATTCTCATCATCCATGTCAACATTCATTACATCGGGCTTAGTCTCACTACCCTTAACAAATGAAATATTATGGTTGGGCACGAGATTGGTAAATATTTGCAATTTTTGATTGGGAGAAGCCACAAATTTATTTCCTTTGTCATTTACACCTCCAATTTGGATATGGTTGGAATCAATGATGTCTTGCACAAGATGTTTAAGATGCTTGCTATACTATAGAAAAATGGATCTTTGGACATTTTCATGGTCATTTAGGTCTTTTTCCTATGATGCCTGGCTTATTTTTCTTAGATTTAATGTTGTAATGTGACCTATACATTCACATTAGGTATTGAATGTGAAAATTATTGAGACTTTATGATGTCTTGTGAAGGTGTTGTGAAGTGTTGTAACACATTTCTACACTTTTCTAGACTCTTCTTATTATAATTCATCAAAATATTCCCTTTTTATCCCTTACCAAGTCTTAATTTTTAGTGTTGTAAAGTCTTGTAACAAACTTACACACTTTTCTAGGCTTGTCACCATTGATTACACCTTTTTTATGCTTTATTTGGCCCCTTTATGCACTTATAGGACTTAATTAAGTTTTTTTAATATAAACCCGATAGACAACATTAAATACAACTTAATTCCCGACACCTACTTGCATGTCTTAAGTGGGACCCATTCACCATGGGTGGCGAATGAGTCCCTCTTGGCACAAAATTCAAAATATATTCAAATTTCTTTTGGGTTTTTATTCATTAAGACCTTAGGTTGACTTGTGATGTATTTTTGGGAAATTAGGGCATAAGTGTGCATAAATAAGTGTTTTTCTATCCATTTCAACCCCCATTCATTCATGCATTCAATTCATCATAGCATTCAAGTATTCTAGCATCCTTAGTCATTCAATCAAGCAATTATCAAGCATCATGGAGCAACCATTGACATATCTTTAGACTTTAACAAAAAGGGTTTGGTGAGTTTATGAAAATTTTATGTTATTTGTTCATCATTCCTTTCTCATTTCATTTTTTTATCAAGGCTTTGATTACCAAAGTGGGATTTGACCAAGACAAATCCCTATACTCTAACCCTTAACCATTCCCCCCCTCTTTGCATGTGTGTTTGTAGGTCTTGTAGGAAGATTTGTCAAAAATATAGGTGTTGAAAAGTGGTCAACAAGTCATCAAAGCTATTCAAGTCAACAAAGACCTAATTCAAGCTTGGATACATGATTCAACCCATTTTTAGTAGTTTCAGTTCCATCAACCCAACAAGAAGACAAGTGCAGATCTGGACCCACAAAGTTGACTTCAAAATTTGTAGATTTTTGTAGGTGGACTGATTTTCCATCATTGGTGAATGAGTCCCACTACTAGCATGGAAAAGGTGTTTTCTTCAGATTTCAGTTCTCAACACTCTGAACCTGTTTCAACAAAATTTACTAGAACCTGGATTGATTCACCATCTGTGGAGAATGAGTCCTAGTGGTCATCAACAGTGATTTTTGAAACATTCCATAACCTTCCAGCATCAACATTCTATCTCCAGGTCCACTCCATTCAATTTGATTAAGTTCTATTTTCATTTGTGCATGTTTCTTGTTCATGTTTGCATACAACATTGTGTTTTCAAACACCTCATATTTCTTAGGTTTTGCATAAATAATCAATCAATTTTATCAATTTGTTTCACTTAGATCATTGCATTTAGGCACACTTCATTGTACTTGCATTATTTTGAGTGAACCACTTAGATTTTGTGTAGGATCTATCTCTTTTCCTTTGGGTGAAAAACCCTAATTGAGGAAAAGAGTCATAGCATCCTAAACCACAAAATCCTTAGTTCATTTTGGTGAACCTGCATATTGAACATTATCTTTCTAATTTTCATCCACATCCTAGGACTTATTGCATTAGCTTTTGCATTGTTTTTGCATCCTAGGGTTTACAACATTGCACTAGTAAATATCTCATATAGATTTCATTTTTGCACTTCAAAATATTAAAAATATTAAACTTCTGCATTTTTATCCTAGTTTCGAATAAGAAAAGCATACAAATCATTTTAAATTTTCTAAAAAATCACAAAAAAATCCACCCCTAGATTCATTCGCCACCTTGGGCGAATTAGTCTAGTTGCACTTTTTGCACAATAATTTCTATCATTTTCACAATATTTTCTGCATTTCTGTTCTCTATTACTACATTCCTGTTTCAGTTTATAGAATTTCTGTTATTTTCATTTTATTATTCCTAGTTTTCATTGCAATTGTATCCACCCCACCTTTTGTGGTATTTGTATGAGTGTTTGGTGCCCTATTGATAATACTTTAGTGAGGCGAAGTTCCTGACTCATGGCTTCCTACGATAGCTATATTCATTGTGGACCAAGGGTTATCTAGAGCTCCTACTCCTTGTATTTACAATGGTGCATTAGGCATGGATACTACCACTAGTACACCTTTTCCTTCCCCTACAATGCATGTTGAAACAAACATTAATTCCCCAAGACAAAGTAGTTAACATTCATTAGGACTTAGCACATCTCCAACATAACTTGTGTCTTGAAAAAATCTCAACCACTACCATTCCTGCTATAGACAAAATCCATCGAATGCTCAAAAGTGATGAAGGCTTAAATGTTATGAAAGAAATTGTTGAGATATATCACAAACATGCTTCCTCCACCTCTAGCACATCTCAACCAACAAACATTGTGGTTAGCCAAGGAGGATCTCACATTCCTCCTCCTTCAACTATAGCATCCATACCCACCTATACCACTCCTCAAGTTACAACAACCATGCAACAAGTTAGTCACGTGACTCCTTATTTTGCTATTCCAACTAGCATTCCTAGTTCTTTTGTAACATCGAATGTTCTATCCTCCACCACCTTCACTCCTATAGTGTCCCCTTCACTTTCCCTAACACTAACTACAATCCATCACCATTCTCTCTTCCACCTCATACCACTTACACTAAACCTATCATAACAAAACTCTTCCACACTATTTCTTCCATGCAACAACAAATATCCAGCATAAACCAAAACCAAAATGCACCACCCACATACTATGTCCATAGTAACCCATTATCTTCAAATGGAAATCTTAAGAACACAGATGCCACAAGAAATTGAGTTGCATAGGTTTGAGAAGTATAGAGGTAAAGGAGACCCTACTAATCATGTCAATACCTATACCGCATTATGTAGTGATTTTGTCCTTGACAATAAACTGTTAGCTCAACTATTTCCTAGGACTTTAAAGGATACTGCCTTGGAGTGGTTTTCCTCTTTACCCAATCATTAAATTTGATCATTTAATGAGCTTGTTGATGCCTTTATAAGTCATTTCCAAGTCCATATGACTCCCAAAAAGACAATGGCTGATTTAATGAGGTGTAAACAAAATGTGGATGAAAAAGTAACTAATTTCATTTCATGCTATTAGTCATTATATGCTCAAGTAGATGTCAAGGTTCCTGATTCAAATCTCCAAAAGATGTTTATTGAAAACTTGCAAACTCACATTCAAGATAAATTGACCATGATGAAATTTCATTCTTTCATGCATTTATGTACAACCCTTTGTGACTATCACAACTCAGTTACTAGTCATGATGCAAAATCCACTTCTAGCTGAGCTGAGAAGTTTGAACAAAGTAACCAAAACAATTCACAAAACTTTAGAAAACCAAACAAAGAATTCTTACAGTTCAATCCCCCTCCTCCACAACCAACTCAACCTATTAATACTCAAGTTTCAGTCACTAAAATAGCCGTGCCCTTTACCTATGGGGACCCGAAGAGACAATTTACCCCTTTACCTGATACCATCCATAACACAATGAATCAACTGATACAACAACAGATGATCACTATGCCTATAGTCAAACCACTTGATCCTACCAAGCCTTTACCCCCCACCTTTAAACCAAATGTTTGTTGTCATTTTCATTGCCAAAATGGACATGACACAGAACAATGCAGGCGTCTCAAACACCTAGTGCAAGACCTCATTGATTCTAGCCGTCTATCTATTTCAAATATTGATGCTAAAGGAAATCTGTCTGTTGCCCCACCGAACCAAAATTTGCAAATTTTTACCAACCCAATTCCTAAACACAATGTTTCATTTATCAAAGCCAGTGAACCTTCAAAAAATGATGTGATGAATGTTGATACAAATGATGAACAACATGATATTACTCCAAATGTTACACATGTTAATCCTATTGATGAAATGGTAGGAATGATAGAAATTATCCCTCATAAGGGCCAAACTAAAAAATATTTTGATATTACTTTTTCTTCTCATGATATACTTAAAAACCTTCTCGACGGTCCTCTTTACATAGCCAACCGCATCTATGATAAGCCCACCAATGGGATATTAATAGATCCCGCCTGTGGGGAGAACGTGATCATAGAAGAATTTTTGGTATTACATGATCTTTATCAAGACGTGATTATGATAAACCAACATCATGGATTAAAACACATCATGGTTTCACGTGCCCTACAATCAGATCGATCGTATTCCCATTATAGATAGGACCTAAAACATTGGATGTAACATTCTCTATCATTCCACAGTCAGATTAGTTTCATCCGTGGCTAGGTCATCCTTGGCTTCACTCATTGAAAGCTGTCCCTTTAGTAATTCACAACTGTTTGAAGTTTCCACTTGACAATGAGATATTTACTATACACCATAGTGGATTTAATCCATTGTCTTCTAAAGGTAATTTTTCCTTGGAAGCCTTCTAGCTTGAACCTATGGAACCTATGGAACCCATCACCCCTCACAGAGACTTATTTTTCATTGCCTATCAAAAGTTCAAAGCCAAATGAATAGCCGAATTGTCTCTTCGCCACATTTCTCATCAACTTCTCACACTTCCATCCTAGATGAGACAATGCTTCAACCTAATTCTGAACCTGAACAAACCTTACAACCTCAAGAGCAACCAATAATAAACACTAACCTTCATCTTCTAAATTCCCAAGAGATAATGAAACCAACCTCGTCATGTCTCCCCGCATTAAACAAGTTTATAAAGCGAAAGAGAAAGTGATTGACTCACCTACTTCAGTTCCTTCCATTCCTCCACCTCAGGAAGAAAAGGAGCCTATTGTGGATCAACCCGCTCTTACTCCTAAAAAACTCCAAAATAGAATTAAAAGAGACCAAGGTGCTAGGGAGTTTAGGTGTTGCCGTTGTCTCCTTGCTTGTCAATTACAAACTGAAAAACAACAAAGAAAATCAACCTCCACCTTTGACAAAAATAATAAATAATGAACCTCCTCCTCCTGACCCACCATAAGATAGTACAATACAACCATCACAACAAAATGATCTGATACAACAACCACACCTCTTGATCCACCCTTAATTGGAAATTACCCTTCATCCTCCCATTGTGATCAACTTAGATGATGATGAAGAAACAACGAAAATTGATGATGAAATACATGATGAATTAAATACATTGTTTTCCTCATCTATGAGCTTCACTGAGATATCTCCTATCCAGAGTGATGAGCCTGGTACTTCCCCTAGTTTAACACTTGAAATTGTCCCCTTGGACAGTCAACCACCCTCAAAATACACTAAACATGATTGGGAGGTGGAAGATTGGTTAGATGGTTAACTTGCATTTTCCCTACAAGCCTTTTACATTTTCTTTTTTTTTTCTTTTTCTTTTCTTTGGTGAGATTGTATGTGTGTATTGTGTTCCCCTGTAATGTGACGTTTGGTGTTTTCTCTCTTTGTGCAATTCCTCTATTTGTACCTCCATTCTTCTATATGCCATACATTGCTTTTGCTTTTCACTTTGTTTTGTATTTTCCTTTTGGGGATGCCACAAAGCATTGAGACCACAATGTCTCTTCTATGTTAACCCAAAAGGTCCTTTTTTATTTTACTTTTCCTTTTCTTGTGTCTTCCTTTTGGGGATGATGCAAAACATTGAGATGCCTTATGTCTCTTCCATGTTGACCCAAAAGGTCACTTTTCCTTTTACTTTGTCTTTTATTATATTTTCCTTTTGGGGATGACATAAAGCATTGGGACCGAAATGTCTCCTTCATGTTGACCCAAAAGGTTTTCCTTTTCTTTTTCCTTTTTGTTTTCTTTTTTCTCGTGTTTTCCTTTTGGGGATGATGCAAAGTGTTGAGACTGCACTGTCTCTTCCATGTTGACCCAAAATAGACTTTCTTTTGTTTTTGCTCTCTTTGTGTCATTCTTCTAGTTCTATGCATTTGGAGAATTATGACAGTTTCAAGCGCTTTAATAAAAAAATTGTAGCAACAAACATACTAACCCCAAATCCATAGATCCCTTATGTGTTTGGTGTGTTTCTTTTGGGGGTAAACCCTTCCTTTTCTCTTTTTCCTTTCTCTAGATGACACAACCCTACTCAAAAATGTATGACTTGGCATAAGGGCTTTCCAAGTTGGCTCTCATGTCTTCTTTTTGTTTGCATTTTTCATTTGCTACTTTAAAGTAATTGCTCATAGAACAGTGTGTAGCAATTCCTTTAAAGTGGGGGCATACATTGACATTATTCATTTTGCATTTTTCTTGGTTCTTAGTGCAACCTTCTTGTTCCATATGATGCGTTTGCCACTTTTTGGATGACATTGGGTGTGATGTCCTTCATAAGCGTGATCTATCTAAGCATATTACATTCCTCTTAGTGGCTCGATGTGATGCACTGCATCCCCTAAGTTGCGAATATTCCATTCTTTGATTGGTCCTCTCTTGGAGACATTAGAAACAATGTTCCCTAAGTTATAGACCTCACATGAACTAAACACGACTCTTTTTAACATCTTTTACATTTTACGTTTTTTCATTTTTTATTTTGCATTCATATAGCCACCTTACATAACACAACTTGCATGCCTGTGGTGCCATCCTGCTTGTTCATGAGTTCTAAGCATATGAAGATTTTCTTGTCTCATGAAGCACGAACTTAAATTTTCTTTGTGACACTTTATTAAAGTTATTAGGAGGTATAAATTTGGTATGGTTGAGTTGGAAGCCCATTTTGAAGCACAACTTTCACCATAGCTACCTATGTGTTGTGAATACATACCAGCCGAGCATATTTTTCTCACCTTTTGGGCCTTCTCACCTGGCGGAAAACCATGAGTTCCATTGCCCTAGAGTGAGTATACATTTCTCTTTTTCATACAAACAACCTAGATTTGATCCACAACTAGCTAGACAAATAATTGAAGTTTGATCCGCCTTTTCCTTTTTCTCTTTCATATTTTTGTTCCTTTGTTCTTATGTTTAGTTTTCCATGGTATCTTCATCTTGGGGGCTTGATCACCCCTTTTGATCATTGTTATATCATCTTGCTATCATATAAGTGCATTTGGATCCCTCTCGATATGCATGGCTACTTCAGTGTAAGTTTGAAGCAAGTTCATCCTCTCGCTAAAGTGGGGGTTAAATGTACCTAGAAAAATGGATCTTTGGAAAATTTCATGGTCATTTAGGTCTTTTTCCTATGATTCTTGGCTTATTCTGCTTAGATTTAATGTTGTAATGTGACTTATACATTCACATTAGGTCTTGAATGTTCAAATTATTAAGACTTTAGGATGTCTTGTGAAGGTGTTGTAACACATTTCTACACTTTTCTAGACTCTTATTATTATGTTTCATCTAAATATTCCCTTTTTATCCCTTACCCAATCTTATTTTAAAGTGTTGTAAAGTCTTGTAACAAACTTGCATACTTTTCTAGGCTTGTCACCACTAATTACACATTTCTTATGCTTTATTTGGCCCCTTTATGTACTTATAGGCCTTAATTAAGTGTGTTTTTGAATATAAACCTGACAAACAAGATTAAATACAACTTAATTCTTGACACCCACTTGCATGTATTGAGTGGGACCCATTCACCATGGGTGGTGAATGAGTTCCTCTTGGCACAAAATTCAAAATAAATTCAAATTTCTTTTGGGTTTTTATTCATCAAGACCTTAGGTTGGCTTGTGATGTATTTTTCAGGAAATTAGGGCATAAGTGTCTATAAATAAGTGTTTTTCTATCCATTTCAACCCCCATTCATTCATGCATTCAATCCATCATAGAATTCAAGTATTCTAGCATCCTTAATCATTCAATAAAGCAATTATCAAGCATCTTGGAGCAGCCATTGACATATCTTCAAACTTTAACAACAATGGTTTGGTGAGTTTATGACACTTTCATGTTATTTGTTCATCATTCCTTTCTCATTTCATTTCTTTATCAAGGGTTTGATTACCAAAGTAGGATTTGACCAAGGCAAATCCCTATACTCTAACCCTTAATCATTTCCCCCCTCTTTGCATGTGTGTTTGCAGGTCTTGTAGGAAGATTTTTCAAAGAGATAGGTGTTGAAAAGTGGTCAAAAAGTCATAAAATATATTTAAGTCAATAAAGACCTAAATCAAGCTTGGAGACATCATTCAACCTATTTTCTACAGTTTCAGTTCCATCAACCCAACAAGAAGACAAGTGCAGATCTAGACCCACAAAGTTGACTTCAGAATTTTTAGATTTCTATAGGTGGACTGATTCACCATCAATGGCGAATGAGTCCCACTGCCAGGTTGGAAAAGGTTTTTTCTTCAGATTTTAGTTCCCAACACTATGAAACCTGTTTCAGCAGAATTTACCAAAACCTGGACTGATTCGCCATCTATGGCGAATGAGTCCCAATGGTCATCAACAATGATTTCTAAAATTTTCTAGAACCTTCCAGCATCAAAACTCTATCTCCAGGTTCACTCCATTCAATTTGATTAAGTTCTATTTTCATTTGTGGATGTTTCTTGTTCATGTTTGTATACAACATTATGTTTTCAAACACCTCATCTTTCTTAGGTTTTTCATATATAATCAATCAATTTTATTTGTTTTTTGCACTTAGATCATTGTGTTTAGGAACACTTTTGCATTAGTTTGAGTGAACCACTTAGATTTTGTGTAGGATCTATCTCTTTTCCTTTAGGTGAAAAACCCTAATTGAGCAAAAGAGTCATAACATCCTAAACCACAAAAAACTTTGGTTCATTTGTAATGTTTCATGTCATGTCCTTTTAAATGCATGGAGGAAGGAAACTTCATCATGGTGAGCTTATCTCTGATCTTGCTTTGTAAGTTTTCTATGAACATCTTTTGAAGGTGGGAATAGAGAATTTTCACATTGATTTGGGAATAAAGCGATTGGTAGCGTGAAATAAAGTCAGTGACTTTTTCACCCTCATTTTGCTTGCATCTCATCAAATCAGCTAATGTCATTTAAGGGACCATGTGAACTTGGAAATGGTTAATAAATTCCTCAACAAGTTCATTGAATGAACGAATTGAGTTATTCGGTAATGCAAAAAACAAATCCAAGGCAATGTCTTTCAACGATCGGGGAAAAAGTTTAGCCAAAAGTTTGTCTTCAAGGATAAAGTCACTACGCAAAGTAGTAAAGGCATTAACATGATTAGTAGGATCTCCCTTTCCTCCATATTTCTCAAATCTAGGGATCTCTACACCTTGTGGCACTGGAGTTCTCAATATCTCCAAGGATAGTGGGTTACTTTGGACATAATATAATGGTTGACCATTTTGATTTTGATTTATGGTGGAAACTTGGCATTGAATGGATGAAAGACTTTTTAAGAGATGTTTGATGATAGGATCATTGCTTGTAGTGGGTGATAGAGATGAATATGGTCGTGGTATGTATGTATTGGAAGGAATAATGAATGAATTGATTACAAGAGGAGATACAAGACTAGATGCCACATAGGTATAAGGAGCTCTAGTGAAAATGTTTGAGGTAGGAAGGATGCTACTAGCTGGTTGCATTGTTGTGGTCATTTTGGGAGTGGTATAGGTGGGAATTGAGTTTATGGTTGAAGAGGGAGAAGTTTGACTTCCTCCTTGGTTTTGCATATTGTTTGAAGATTGAGCACCATTAGTGGTGGAAGGAAGATGTTTTCCAAAGATTTGAGTTGGGTTACGCACAAATTCCAGTACCTCATCACTTTCCATCATGTGGTGAAGGTTCTCTATGGTAGGTATAACAGTGTTTGAAATATTTTCAGTGCTTACACTATCTTGTAGATGAGCTAAGTCTTCATGCATTTTCATTATGTTTTCTTAAGGAATATGATCAACCATTGTTTGGACACTCAACACAACACTTGTAGGTAAGGTAGGTATAGAAGAAGAGGCCTCAAAGGTATGGTCCACACCTAGTGAACTAATGCCAACACTAGAAGTAAGAGATCTTGATAACCCAAGATCCACAATGAGTGTCTTATCACGGGTTGCCATGAGTCTCACACTTTGTCTAACCACAGTATTAGTAGTAGGAAACCAAGTACTATAGCTCATATAAGGGATAAACAATAGAAAGTGTAATGAACACAATATCCTATGCTTGCAATTACACTTGAAATAAAAGAAATTGGAATAACAAAAAATCTGGAAATTGAAACAAAAAATAGAAGGCAACCCATAGAAACATAGAAAAGTAATTTTAGATCCTAAAAACTGGAAAATCAAATTCAACAGGGACTAAGATGCCAGGAAGGGTGTCTTGGTCCTCCTAGTGATATTTTGAAGTTCCAGAGGCTGAAATAGGCAGCAAACAACAGAGAGAGACTTTTGAGGACTAAGATGCCAAGAAGGGTGTTTTAGTCCTCGAAGAGGTTTTTTGTAGAAAAACAGTAAATTTTGGAATTTCAATAGTGTTTACATATTGCCTATGCAAGATACCAATGCTGAGAAATAGAAAAATGTGCAAATGACTGCAAGAAAAAGTAACTAGGAACAAGCAATTGAATGCAATACAAAATGCAATTTTTTTCAATTTTAAATGCAACAAGAATGTCTCAAAATGCAAAGAATATGAAGAACAATGCATTTTTTAGTTTTTCAATGAAATGAAATGATGCAATAAAGTAAAGATGCAACCTATATGCACTTTCACTAATGCAAATATAGGAAACCCTAAATGCAATTTCACTAATGCAAAATGCAAGAACCCTAGATGCACTTTCACTAATGCAAGATGCAATGCAATAATAAATGTAATCTAGATCTAAGGACTTTAATGGACTCTAAATCAGAAATGAAATAAATGCTCAAAAGGTTAGGTTCACCAAAATGATGAATAGAAAAATGTGGTATCTAATGGTATCACACTTTTCCACTCAACCATTCACTAATGCCCTAGAAGTCCCAATTGAATTGACTAACAACCTCTCAAGGTGAGTCAATTTCACAATTAGGAGGGTCCTAGGAGGGGGTTATTTAAGTTTTAAGGGGTTCACCACCAAGCAAATGCTTGGAAAAGAAAATGTTTGAAAACATGCTGTGATATGCAAAATGACCTAAAACTAGAAATGTAAGCTAAATGGGAGATGCAAATGATGAAATTATGCAATAGGGAGATAGTATGTGCATACCTGGGAAGTTTGGAGATCCTGTGAGGATTCTAGAAATGCAAAGAAGTTGTCAAAATATGATGTGGAGGAATAAGGCGCCTAGGATGGCGTATTAGTCCTGCTACTATTCTTTGGGGCAAATACAAAGTCTTTGGATCTTGAAACCAGATCTCGAAAAATCTCTGAAAATAATCTTGGGAGGACTAAGACACCCAAGATAGCATATTAGCCCTATTCTAAATTTTTGCAAACTCTAAATAGGATCCTGAGCTCTAAGGTTTGCACTAGCTTCCTTTCCAATCTTAGGTTGTGTAACTTCCAAATTTAGCCTGTAGGCAAGTTTCAGTGAAGATGACAACTTTGCAATGCAACTTTGCAACCTTTGTAGCTTTGTACTCCAAATGATCTTCAAATCTACAACCTAGATCTGCAATCACAAATATGCAAGAAGAGAAAAACTTGTTGTTTGTTAGTGAATGGGGGTTTGCCTTGGTCAAACCCCTTGTTGGTAATTAAACCTTGAAATGAAATAGAAATAATGAAGGAAATGGTGAATGAACAACATGCAATGATACAACTCACTAAACCCTTATAAAATATATGAAACTTGCGTGCAATGGCTACAATGGATATGGATCTTGAATGCTTGAAAGATTGGACTTGAATTTTTTGCTTGAATCAAAACCCTACATCACAAATGTTAGCACAACAACACACATGATGCATTAAAAATATTTGATATGATGCTTGAATATGAAAAATGACTCCAAATGCTTGATGAATATTCCCTTAAATGCTCTTGTGGACTCAATTATGCTATGATAAAATATCTCACAAAAGACTTGGGTTGAAATGAATGAAGGGACCTTGTATTTATACTTATCTATGCTTAATATTCTGAAATCATATCACACCAAGCCGACATATGAATTCATTAAATAAAGGAGGCTAAATCCCACAAAAAATTGAAATTAAATCCT
The DNA here is from genome assembly GCA_007258455.2 of Sequoia sempervirens. NCBI lineage: Eukaryota > Viridiplantae > Streptophyta > Pinopsida > Cupressales > Cupressaceae > Sequoia > Sequoia sempervirens. The sequence goes on along the minus strand of VDFB02267692.1, from coordinate 211,099 downwards.
AAAAATGACTTAAGGAGGACTAAGATGCCCTAGGTAGCGTCTTAGTCCCATGTCCTAAAAACATGGGGCACCGACACCAAAAAGGGGCCCAATCTAGAGATGCAAAAATTAGGGTCCCGAGAGCCTTGGGGGACTAAGACACCCTAGGTGGAGTTTTAGCCCCAACCCAAAAATTAGGGACACATCGATGGAGTCATTAAATTATCATTTATGCATTGGACAATGTCTAGATTAACTAGAAAAATATGTCATTCATAGGGCTTGTGGACACAAAATAGGAACAATTAAGCCATAAAGAAGCATAAATAAAGTAAGGAGGGCCCAAACAAGTGTGAAAATGCAAGGGTATGTGTTTTCCTACACTGCAGTCCTCATATCTAGTTTAGTTGTGTTCATTTGTAAATGTACAATATTGATGTCATCATCAGAACTTGGGTTTATCGTCAAGATCCAGTTGCACTTAATATTTCCAAAAAATTAGATGAGCAACAAGTTATTGCAAGCTACATGGACTTCAAATTCATAAAAAATCAGATGGTAAAGGAGTTCTTGTAAAGCTAGTTAGCCATGAGATTCCTACAAAATGTGAAATATTGATTCAATGCTGGTTATGTGTGGAAAGACATTGGAACTGACTCAAAGTATTTGGACTTATTGTAAGAGTTTGATTTAGTTGAATTAAGTATTTATGCAAATATATAGACAAACCTGCTAGTACTAGTTGTGTGGGAAAATACATTAGAACCAGTTGTAAATGGGTTGGTTTAGCAGTATATCTTCGTAAAGTCTAATAGTAGACAACAAAATTGCATAAGTATAACTTGTTCATTTTCACCCAATTTTTTATCAAATTTGATCTATATATACTTATTAGGCTCCTCTAGAAGGTGATGTCACTAGTTTTTCTAAATTTTCTCTAAAAATCCTCTTGAGTAAACTACATAAAAACTAACTAAAATACAAAATTAATATAAAAAGATTTGAAAGAATCACCTAAAATATTTTTAGTTGATGCTAGATCGCTTATGGACTTGGATGCTCTTACATATGACATGTCAAGTAAGAATTTTGTGAGTATAACCCACAAAATGGAGTTAAGTAATAAAACTACCCTTTCAAGTTATAAAAAACCTATATTATTCTCCAATTTTATGATAGGTACCTTGCAATACTTCTTTCTTTTCTTCCAACATTTGCTAGGAATAAATCCTTTCTTCCTCTATCAAAAAATTTCTCCTCTCTCTTCTTCACTTGTGGATATTTATCCATCAAATCTTGACCTCATCCTCCATAATGTGTTCCACCTCCTTTCTATTGTGGGTTTCAACCCACCAAAAACTGTCCATCTCCACCCAATGCTTCTTTCCTCCCCTTTTCTTATGGGATTTATCCCACCATATTTCAACCACCTCCACCAAGATCCTCTCTCATAGGAATCAACCCATCATAATCCATCCTCCTCTCCCAAGAATTTACTTCCCATTTTTCACTCACCATTATACTTGCACAAATATCAATATTAATATTATCATCTTATCATTTGCAACTACCTCTTCTTCTTCAAACTCTCTGTTACATCCCTAACTTTAACTTTGTTTTACTTTCTACTTTTGAAGTAATTAGTAGATGATTACGCTTGATTCAATGGTTAGATGTTTAGGAAAAATGTCTAAAAAAATCAATGTTTTCATGAGTTATGTTTATTTCGACTATAATTGACATGTGTTTAAAAGTTGTCAATATGTGATTTTTTCATAAGGATTATGAAATGATTAATGATACACTAATTTTGAGTTGGTGATTGCAAGTTGCATTCAGGGAACAAGTTTTTCGCCCTTCGAGAAAGGGAGGGAGAGCATCATCAGAGAGAAGGATATAGATACAAGGAATAGAATAGGTTGTCACCATCTTAGGTCTAGTGTTGATGCAAAAATGGTGAACCTAGTTGAGCCGGGTAAGTGATACTCGACCCTTTTGGTCTAAGTTTATTTCTCGACTCGATAAATTGTCGATGTCGTTTAAAGTCAAGTTCATGTTGTTTAACATGTTTAGAAGCTTGTCGATAGTAATTGATTGTCAGCCTTGTTTTTCGATGTGATAAGTCATTGCAGTGATATCGAATCAATAATTATCTTATATATTATACATATAAGATTGATGAATACATCTTATATACAATATTAATAACAATAAATAAACATCCATTATTATAAGAATTGGTTTGATAGTGGGTCGAGCCACTATGATGCGTGGAATCGAACTTTATTATAAGGCATTTTATCTAGTTGTTTATTATTCTTATTTTTTAAAAAAAATGAAGCCATTATAAACCACGGAATGGAAGCATGTTGAGAGATATCTAGAAATGTGAACCTTTGAATTGCAGGCTGCACGATGTCACTATATGAAAATTCGTCACCTTTAGGGGTGACTACTCTAATGACCGTGTAATGCAGCTAGTGCAAATCCGTTACATTAAAATCATTTTTCTGCTAGTCTTACTTGGAGATCATTAAATCCACGAAGGTGATATGGTCACTAGGAGGTAATCCAAGTTTCTTGCAAGTCGGTTGTGGTAGTTTTCTTTTCTTTGGAAACCGTTTCCTAACTGTTAATAACCAAAGAAATGGGTAGTTATGGGAACTACCTCAAGAACTATCGGCTAGGAGAGGGGAAGCAGTTTCTTATGGAGGGAATAGACGTAGAAGTGGGGCTGTTCATTCCATGGAAAGGCTAGGGAATCACTCAAAAAGTACTAGAATTATCCTTGTGCTACGACCTGTGCGTTTTGTGCACAAAAAGATGAGTGACTATTGGGAAATAAAATAATGAGGCCAGAGAAGATGAGTGGTCTGCACTCATAGTCTTGCTTTGTTTGTGCTTCATGAAATGCGTATGAGAATCCTAATATGATAATGCGAGATTGGGAGGAGGACAATGTAGGCGGAACTAGGAATACCTTCGCTTTGGAAGGGCTGTGCTTAGGAAAGATTTAGGGTAATCCCAATGGGGATACTATAGAAGGAGGGCGTGAGCCTTTCTAATCTCATCGCCATTTATCTACCTGCCGTGGACCTGCCATAAAAGGGCGCGTGCAGTTGTTTGAAATGGCTCTTTGTAGGTCGGGATGCTATTATTAATCGCCACATTTCTTTTCCCTCACCCGTGGACATCACCTGCTGGTCGTGGCTCTTCACAAGGTGCCGCCATATACCCAAGAACTCTTGTAAATTGGCATTTAAATATCTAGGACTGTAATTTGAATAACTGATTATATGTTAATAATATTGCCAACTTGGAAATGAATAGAAATTGATCATAATTTATTGTTGTTATGAATTCTATGTTTCCTATTGATGCAATGGATGAATACATAAGCTGAATTATTGAAAATTGTGGAGCTGTTCATACGTTGAGTTTAATGTATGCAATTACTATCTAAATATCCACTGAAATCCATTCAGCTCAGCAAGCAAGCCAACTTATCTCTGATATATTCTTTATGGTAATGGCTCGAGACTTATTGCGGAGTTATACTATATTATATTCCTTGCCATGACTTTCTTGAGGCCATGGAGGCTGAGTTTCAATTCATTGTATTTCTTCCTATACTAAAGCTCACAGTTGGGAAAGTCGAGCTATATTGCAATATTTACCACGTTATACCTGTAGCTCAAGGTCACGAAGGCCAGTGAGCTTAATACATTATAATCCATACTATAACTATGGCTCGAGGCCATTACAGCTGAGCATTTATATATACGTCGAATAACAATGTTGACAAAATAAAAACAGAGCTGAGTCTTGAGTAAGGAGTCGGGCCTAAGGTGTTCATAGTACAAGAAATGACAAAGTTTGGTATTAGTACTAGTTAGTGATTCAACTTGCATTTAAATAATACGAACACCATGACTGCACGGTGATGGCTAATTTGGCCTTAAACATAGCTATGCTTATAACACTCAAACGAAATCTTGATTTAACTTGCATGGAAACCCGATTGTGGTTATGAAGGGTTTATTAAATATTTATGACTACTCGTTTACCCTCAACAAAGGAGGTGATGTGATCATCAATGATCATATTTTTATCATATGGAAGCTTGCATGTTAGCCAAATCATTAGTATTAGAATTTGTTCTACTTTTGCTATTATTCCAAGATTTAAACCCTTTGTTTTACTTATGAGTGAACTTTATGGGGATAGTGTTTATTAGCAAAAGCTCGTAAGGGTAATTTGAGCTATCAACTTTTATGAAACCATTCTATTTAGTTATGACAAGGTATGTCTATAGTTTCAAGAATATGATTCTATCCTATGGGATAGTTTAAATTGGAATTGTGAACCATGGATAGACCTAGGGTGGTGAATATGGTTTGACTTATGATATGAATAGAAGTAGAATAAGGTGACGTGGAGTCAAAAATTCCCTATAACAGAGCTTAACTGTTAATGATAGTTACTACGATGACTAAGACACATCTTATGTATTTAAAGGATATGTCGACTCCTTGTTGTCCAGAGAAGGAGAAAATAGATAAGAGGAAAGTTGTAATGTCTTATAGGCGACACTAAGTGCTTGGCTGGTTTATTGGTGGAACTAAATGTCCTAGGTAATTATATACTTACAAGAATGGATACTATGGTTAGTATGAACTATTATACTTCACCGTAAATGGAAGCCATCTCTTTACGAATGGTCATGCTTCACGAGTGAGGTATAAGATATTAAAACCTAACTTATGTTGGAAGATTGACTTAGATCAAGACTATTGATATGAAATGATAGTATTCTTTTGATATTACATTAGTGAAGGAATACCTTGAATACTATGTTTATTCATGTACGAAAAATGAGAATTCAAACAATGTCAAGTGGTCTAGGAGAGACTAAAGGCATTTTGTTCTTATGATTAGTTACACTTATGTTATTACCTTTGGAGAATCAAGGATGTTGATATTTCCACGCGTTGGGTTAGAGAAGCTAAACCCTAGTATTGAAACAAGGAGGATGTAGGAAATCTATAACTCTTATGTCAGATATGACATTGTACATATATATTTTGATTGACAGTGAAAGGTCAAGAAAACTATAGAGCAAGACAGGAAGTCTTTATAACACCTTAAGAGATTCTTCGATAATGTTGAAACTTGATTAAACGTATTGAGATGTTGGGTATTGAATCTTGAGAAGTAAATGATAGGACGTCATAAACCCTAGATATTGCAAGAATGCAATAAGGGAGTTTTGAAAAGGTTTGAAATATCTAAGTCTTTACATTACATGTTTATAATGAATTATGGATTAATTCTAAGTCAGATTGGCTAGAATGTATTTTCTATATAGACTAGTTTGTGTCTAGAGTACCAAATAAAGTAAGTAAACTATAGGATGAGACAATTATAAGATGAGTCAGAGGTGGGTGTCTAGATGGCATGACCAATCAAAATAATCATACTTAGCTAGAAGGGATCTAGAGTTGTATGGTCGATTGAGTTTTGTAGGACACTTCCCTAGGACTCAGATGAAGAAACTTGACAGTTCCTTATATCTATACTCTTCGAGAAGGGCCGGGTCACTTCCAGTTAGGAAGTGCGCGGGGGACCACTTGAGTCCGTGGTTGGAGGAAAATCACTCGGATGATGCTCTCCCTCTGTAGCAGTAGACTCTCTGAGGCCTATGAAGATAGAGATCAACATTCTTGATGTAGTGAACTCCATGTTCTGGCTTACGATAGTCAAAACCTATGAGGTAAAACTATTCTTTATGTTAAGTGTATCTTATGTGATATAAATGAATATTGTAAGGAATTATCTTGATTCTAGTTATGATTACATGTGAATTCAAGTTTTAATTTTATCTAGAAAAGCTATAATTTATTCTTGTGCTTATGCAATTGATCAAAAAAAAAAAAAAATTCTCTCTCATGTTTGCTAAGTTTATTTACCTTCTAGTAAATTCTTGAGTTTACTTGTGTATTAAGAGGATGTATGTTACACTCTCTTTTCTACATACTGATATATTTATCAATTCTTTATTGCATCACAAATTTTATCTCTTTCATTCTTTTTTTTGGCACACTCTTCTATCTTCACCACTATGTTTTCATCCACCTCTTCTAGATTCAAATCAACATAAAATTTCATATTTAGAAAATTTAGAAAAAATAAAAAATTTAAAAATTTCCTATATAATCTCTTTAACCTCTTATGTAGCTATTGCAACTCCTTCTTCATTAGTCTCTTCTACACTTTCTTTTAAATTATTTATTATTGCCTTCTTACGCTCTTCATTACCATTAATATTATTAATCTCTTTGTTGTTTTTCTATAACACATCCTTAAACATTTTCATGTCCTCCAAATAACACAAACTTGTTGCAACCTCTTCTTTGCTTGTATCATTTCTCACTAATTGTTTTATACCTCCAAAAAGACATTATTTTTCTTCAATTTTTAATTCATACCTTATTCCTCATCGTTCTTCCAAAAATAAGATTCTCACAATTATTTTTTTGTCCTTTCTTGTCCTCCTTAAAAGAAATTTCTTTTACCTTGCGGTTTCTACAAACTCTTTGATACTCACACATCCCCTTATTACAAGATTCTACTTGCAAATATCTTTTACCCCTAGGGATAAACCCTCTAAAGTTACAAGGTCCTACCCTACTTGCAAAAAATTTCTCACAACTGTTAATAAAATAAATAACTTTTTTGGCTTCTTGTTCCATCTTATCTACCTTTTGCAATTACAAGAATCTTCTACCTTGCATTTTTTTAGTGCTCAAGTCCTCTATAATTACAAAATCTTCACTTTGACAACAAATACTCTAGGATTTTCTAAAACACCTACCAAATTCCAAGGATTTGCAATCTCTTTAATTTATTTTTAGCTTCATCTTTCACCCAACGAATAATACATTCCAACATATTTCTCATCTTTTCAAGTGAGATTTTCCAACTTCTCTTTTTTTGGAGCTTCTTCTTTCTTTAATAGTCCTTTCTTCTAGCTTTGAAAATATTCACCAGATAATAAATTATCTCCCCAATGTTTTGATTAGATTAAGAATGGAATGGCTAGTACCCATACAAAAAAACCATTAAGGAAAATGAGGGGCTCACAAGAAGTGAAACACCCAACAAACTAAAGAAAAGACATAAAACTTAAAACTTAAATAGTTTGACTAGTAAACAGGAACAAAGACAATGCCAAAAAATACCAACACAAGACAACATAACACCTACAGGTCTCCCAACAACTTGATATCACTGATCACCTTCCACTCTTGAGCTAGGAAATGGAACTTCTCCTCAAAAGATAAAGGACCTTTCTGCATAGTCTGAGTATCCACCATAGCATCCAGAGCCAAGCTATCCACTGCCTTCCCTTTCTTCTGCTTGTGACCATCATCATGCCCTTCCTTATCCACCCATTTTCCCTAGCCCTTCCTAATCTCTTGCTAGAAGAACTGAATGGTGAGGGTAGTGTTCTTCATAGCCGCCTTACTATAATTTGTTATGACTTGGATGCATTGAGTGGTTTCTTCTTGGTTCCTATGTATGGATTCAATCTCCATATGTAAATTCTTTTTGTCATCCTTCGTGCCAACAATATCATGTAGGTCTTTTAGCTCCTTATCGCATCTAGCCTAATTTTGAAATGAATGAATGAAAGCGGCTATCATTTCCCAATGGCCTTTGTCCTCAACCTCCCCTGGCCAAGGAACCTACTGCAACAACCCCTTATTCTCCAAAATCTATATTCTCTCTTTATTAATAACCAATTGACGTAGGAGCCATTTAGGGATGCCATTTTGGACATTAACCATCTCCAAAAATTCATTAATTTTGGTATAGAGGGTGTTTCTAGGAACATGAGTGTCAAAAGCGACCTTGGGTTCAACACGATTCCCCTCCAAATTGATGTAGAAATTGGGGGAATTTTAATGGCTAGGGTTAATAACAGGGGGAATTATCTCCACAATGTTAACTTCTCATATTTTTTAACAATTACAAAACTTGTTTTGATACCATTTCATGTAGTCAAGATTTCAGGGTCTTATCAAACTACCTTACCTTGTATCCTAAATACACTTCCAACACAGAAACTCATTAAATGTGATTTATGCTAATCATAAAATCATTACAACTAGATTGAAATATTATCAACATGGTACAATAGGGGTTTAGTGGAGGCTAAAACACATAAATCACTCTCTATACAATATTAATTTGGCCTCTCCTTATGGTCTTTTACTAGAGATTCAATATGGATTCGAGCCTACAAGATTAAGGGAATTATTCTTATTTTTTTATAATTTGGTAGTTACAAGAATTCCATGATTCTCTTTTATATTTGAGACCTTAGGAAGTTCAACATTTTCAAAATTTGGTAGTTACAAGAATTGAATTATTGTAGAAAAGAAAAATCCTGTAGCAAGGTGAAGTTCCACAAATGAATGGTTAAAAAAAATTACACATAACCCAATGACTATTGGAGTCTACAAATATCTAGTTTGGATAAAAATCCATTACAATTTTAGTTGGTAGGATCAATTAGAAAAACCATCACTTTATACCTTGTCGATATCATTCTTACTTCATCTTCATCCTTCTTTGTGAAAGTTCCATTACTTACCAAAGTAATCATTTTGATCAGTCACTTATCTAGTTTAGTTGAAATTTTCTACAAATCATACAATGATGACTTCATATTCATGTCTTCATATCTAGTCACTTGTGTTCATCTGCAAACATATAATGTTGATATCATCTTCAAAATTATTCATATGAATCAACCAATTAATAATGTTTGGTTCACTTAGGTTTGCTTGAAAGTTCTACTTGAAATTAATATTTTTACAAAGTAAAATGGTCAATAAGTTTCCACAAGAAAATTGGACATGAAATTCTTGAAAGGTTAGATGGGAAAGAAAGTCCCACAAAACTTGTTGGCTATGAGATTCTCACAAAATGCAAACAACTAATTCAATGATGTTTATGTAGTCAAAGACATCAGAATTGGCTCAAAGTATTTGGGTTAGTTCAAAGAGTTTGGTTTATGGCTTGAGTATTGTTGCAAATGTGGAAAAAATAGTACTAGTTGTATAGGAAAATATGTCAAAACCGGTTTTAAATAGGCTGGTTCAACAAAAAATCCCCACAAAAGTTTGATAGTAGACTAAAATCTTGCATGAGTATAACTTAGTCATTTTAACCCAATTCACACCAAATTTGATCTATAGATACCCATTAGGCTCCTATACAAGGTGATGTCATTATTTTTCCCAATTTTTGTTTTGAAAATCCCCTCGAGTCAATTACCCAAAAGCCAATTGAAACACAAAAAACTACACAAATTTTCAAAAGTAGAACCTAAAATATTTTTGGTTGATACTAGATTTCCTTTGGACCTAAATTCTCCTACATCATATCACCATAGAGACTAAAAACACAAAAAAGGTGGTATAATGTGTAATAATTCCCAAAGTAAACTTAACCTAGTGTGAAAAATTCCTAAGAGGAGAACTAGTTAGGAAATGAACTAGTTGGATAATGCACCCCATTCACATTAAAATATTGTTACAAAGAGTATAAATTCATAAATTAAAATTTTTTAGTTGATAAATTATTATTATTATTATTTGAACTTTCTTGATGATTACTTTAATAATTTTTTATAATTCATATTTTTAAATGTTTTGATCATTTAAAACATTATTATATTTATTTATCTTAACATACAATAAATATATATTATTTATAAAAATGACTAATAATATTTTTAAAAGATAGCCAAATTGAATTTACACCATTTTTTCATAAATAGTGAACTTTTAAAAATAAATTTTAGTCAATATTCTTGGACAAAGGCTTTGTTATTAATTCCCCCCCCCTTTATTGCCAACTTCCATTTTTCTAGAAAACAAATTTTATTGGCATAAAGTTCTCTAATTGAAATAAGGTTATGTGGGAAAAGATTGAGATGGCCATTTTGTAGATGTTTGACCAACCATTTCTTCACTTGCTCTACATGCATCTTCACACAAATCAATTTTTGTCCATATTCATTGAGTTCTATGTAGGTGGTGACCTATGCGTCCATCCCTCGCTCTAGTTAGGAAAACAAATTCAATAAAAAAATACATATAATTGTTAATAGAGAATTACATGGAATTGTTCTATAGATTTCTATTATATTTGTATGATTTTTATCTAGTAAAATCTAGCATAAAACTTATTGATACACATAAAATGAAATCAAATAAAATCATACATGACCTTTGTACATGTTCATGAGAGGTTCACTTCATGAAGTTTTTCTTGCATTTGAATGTTCAATATAGTAATTAGTTACACTTCTATAAACCATAGATTAACTCCAAGAAGTTTGGTGTGCAATTTTTCTAATCAAGAATTGATAAAATCTAAAATAATCACCTTCCCTTCTCTAATTCTTTTCCCTCCTATTGGTACTACTATTAGGCCTAGGAAAAAAATCAAAGGGTAGAACACAAATATTTTATTAAATTGTATTTAATTATATATTCAAAGGAGTGTTTGCATGCTTTTTTATAAATACTGGGATGATCCCATAATAGTGTATACCATTTATGGGAAATTCTATTTTTTTTTATTGAAATCACATATTTTTTAGATAAATTAATTATTTAAGCCTTAATGGTTTCCATCTAAATAGTTTATTAAAGGGAGCTAGATCAAACTCCCTTAGATAAAACTTCATTGGTTATAACCCAAAAATGATTAAATTAAACCCTTGATGGATTCTCCTCTACACTTATGAAAATATTGGAAAAAAAAAATTGCTTCAAATTTTGGGGGATCAAATGAAGTTACTCAGAAATCTTATTTTTAAGTATTTTCCCCTTAGTATGAGCTTTATAAAATTGTAATATATATTATGATTTATTTAATATTTATATTTTATAAATTTTATAGTGAATGAAGGTTGATTGTAAAAACATAATGACTTCTATTAAGGACACTAGGAAAAGTAATAAATATTGTTACAAAAATCTCAAAAAATACACTACACACCATATAGATGTCATTGTTTAAATAAAAAAATAATTTTGATATAGTATGAGAAATGTGTTATGAAATAATATAGGTTGATATTTTTTAAGTGCTAATTCAAAGTTATAATTAATAAATATTTAATAAAAATTTAACAAAAATATCCATGCACTAGACATTGGAGCTAGGTATCTAATTATGATAAATCAAGTAAATTTACTATTTGTAGTGAAAATTATGTGTTATGGAATAATGTAATTCAATAAAATATAATATAAATATATAAATTAATTTAAAAATAAAATAAAAGAGAGAAATATTTCTTTAACTCATTTTAAAACTAAAGCATGAATCTACATAGAAAATACCACAACTCATTAACTTAAATAATTTAAAACTATTGACTATTTGTTCCTATAATTCACATAAATTAATGTTAGTTTTGAGCATCTTAATTAGACTAGAAAGTGAGACACATTATTGTCAAAAAAAATTAATTATCAAATAATTAAAAATTAAAAACCACCAAAAATAAATAAATTTATTTATTATATTGCATGTTTTATTTTTTTAAAATTCTAAAGCAACTCCTACTCTTAATATTTTGCTTGCATTGTTAAATATAAAATATTATCAAAGTTTTATTCAAACATCATACTCATAATATTTTCCAAATAGTGAAAATACAAATCCAAGAATATTGTAATAATATGGGTATTCCAAGTATAGCTCTTGTAGATCTCAGTATGCAACAAGAATCAAGGCAAAAAAGTGGACACTATGTAGTCATTGAAGAACAATTATTATCCTTGCATCTATTATGCTAAATAGACATAGGTTATCATTTGAAGAGAAAATTTGAATGGATAAGTGTTGTGGAAAATTTTCTTGGCATTTAATATTGATCATCAAATTTAGGCCTTTTGAAGCTTATTTATAGATAAATTTGCTAGAAAATGACCTTGAAAGAAGCACTAAAGATAGATACTTAGATTATATTTTATATTATTGAAGCATTGGAATCAAATATCAGACAACATGGTATGTGCAACTAGATGCTTTATCAATTGATTCAAGATCACAAATGCATGTTTTTAGCTATTTAATAAGAATATAAATGATTGCATGAAGTCTTCAACAACACATGAAATATGTGAATCTTTTATATTATTAATTCTACAAATAAGCTTGCAATGCTTATGACACAAGTTTCTAGCTTCTTAGACATTAAGTATGTTATCATATAATAGAATATCAATTTTGTTGTCTAAAGTACATATGTGACTTCATGTAGAGAACCACCATAAAAACATCTTGATTTTATTGTCCTACTACCAATTGAAGCATTGCAATCATGTCACATTTACCAATCTTAAAACTCTTGCCTACTTTAATGTTGTTCATCTCAATCTTAGAAAAGAAAGTAGATGTTTGAAAGATATTGTACTTCATTACATCTAACTCACTCATAAAATATAACTACACTTTAGATTTTAAGATTTTAACTTTGTATTCAAATATATTTAAAATCTTATTATATAAAGATGAGTTAGCTTTTTACTCTCATCATATTATAATATAGAAAAATTGTTAAACACATCAAAACAAATCAAAAATCAAAGAGAAAAGATAAAATGAACGTAATATATACTATTAAACATCGTGATATTGTTGACTAGACATGATACAAGTTACATAAGAATTACATGATAGAAGTTACATCATACAATAATTCCCCATTCTCATCAACTATTATACAAATTTCTTCTGTGAACCTTTCGTTTTCCTTTTGTTACGGGTGTTTCGATGAGTACCATCTGTACAACCAAGTCGTTTTTTCTTAAAAAGCGAGTAATTCGAGTGCGTATTATCTTGGGTAGTCAGGAACAAAGCTTGTACCAGCTATGTAACGCTGTAAAATTTAACCGATAGAAATTATTCTCTCTTGTGGGGGCCGTCGAGCCTGCGAATGCCCAACGTCTTTTTTGTCGCGACGGATTTCTTCGTTATTTATTAGTATGAACAGGCTGTGCAACCGTCTCGAAGCATATTTGAAAAACATAAAAAATACACAATTCACAGGATATGTATAATGTTTTGAGTGTTCCTCCCACCATAAATTCGGAGAGTCTTGCATGTGGTAGACAGACATTTGAGCTATATCCTCAGAATTATTAATGGCGACGATGTTTGCTATTCTCGGTGGGATTTTAATTTGGATTGCAAGTGTAAATGCAGATCCAACTCAAGGCTTTACCGAAGTGGTTTTAAATGAGAAAAATTTTGTCATACAAAAACCATATGATAAGGAGGTGTCCGAGCGCTACAGCTTCATTGATGGCGTCCATTCCATGTGGGTTTACATAGACGACAAACCCCACACTCCTGATAGCAAGACCAGTCCCAGGACAGAAATCCGCATCGAGGTTAAATTTTTGATCGATCATTTTCGTCTGAGATTTTGTATAAACTGCCTCAACATATTATGTGTTTGTTTAATTTGAGTGATAATATGCGCTGCAGGGATATGACTATACAAAGGGAGTGTGGCAGTTCGAGGGGGACATCTATGTACCACAGGGAACGTCGGGAGTGTGCGTCATGCAGGCTTTCGGCGGTGTTGAACACGCCACGTCGTTAATGCTACTGGCTTCCAACGGAAACCTTAGGCATTACAATGACCAAATAGTGGCGTCAGATATTTATGATCGGTGGATTCATCTCAATGTTATCCACAATGCAGACGAAGGGAAAGTGTCTGTGTTCGTAGATGGGAATGAGAAGGTAGTGGCTGATGACGGGGGTCGTGCCAACCATTATTTTAAGTGTGGAGTGTACGCTAATAATAACGCTTCACCTTGCATGGAGTCTCGTTGGAAAAATATCAAGCTTTGGACCAAATAACGTATGGCCGTAATACCAGCTGATTGTTGGCATGTTGTGTGCAACAGGTTTAGCTGAAGTTGAGTTAGAAGGAAAACGAATCATCATTTGTGATATGTTACAAAGATTAAGTTCATAATTAGTTTTCATGATTTAAAGTCGAGTCCAAGTTTCAGCTTCTACAGTTTCCTTGTTCTGAAATAAAAAGGGTTTTGCATTCTCACCTCATGTGATTGTTCGTCACAGCTTATGTTGACATTATTAAATAGAACCCATCTTGAAAGAAGTCGATAAAAGTAGTCGTCATCCTCAGGATTATGGAAAATTGTCAAAGACGTTATATTGTTCACCTCCAAGTAGAACTACCTCATTACCACTTGTGTTACTGTATTTATGACAAATCTTTTAGGATTAAATTAATATTTGTATAAAAAAGATGTGTAGTGGTTATGTCGATTATAATTTATATAGACTGTCTTACAAATTTGATAAGTCTATAGTTGAATTTATAAGTACTTTATTAAAAATTGATACAACATCAAAAGTGTGTATTATGATAATTTATGAGTTCAAAACGTGAATCATAATTGTAAATGAAAATGATTTCCAAGTCCAAATACATTTATGCACATATTTCCTATTCATTGCAAATGAAAACTAAAAAGAGTTTCTTTTCTTACATTTATATACTAATTTTATGATTATTTTCTCCAAATCTCCTTAAATGAATTAAATCTCATTATCAAAATATTTCAATACATTTTTTCTTCAAATGTTTACAAAAACGCAAATCTTAACACATTTCATAAAAAAATAACCAAACAAATCTCTAAACATTAGAACTTCTCAAAATTTTCACAAATGAACAAAAACCAAAGCAAATATTTTCAAAAAATTCTCTAAAACATTATTTTTCTCTATCTTTTGACCAATGAATAGATCCAATGTTCATATATGAAAACACATACCAAAGGATTCCCTAATCAAATCCAAAAAGATTAAATTTATCAAATATGATAATACTCTATTAAGACCTATTTATAGCTATTAAATATAATTACAATACAATATTAATAGTTATAAACATAATATTAATACTATTGTAGAATAATTTTTTATATTATTAATATTTGTATGTAATTATATATTAATAATATTATACTCTATAAATTGAATAATATAATATAAAATATTAAATATATAATGTATATTGAAAAATATTAATATATTCTTAATTCAAATCAGTTACACTAAATACCGAATGAAATATCAAGCAATAAAAGAAAGATTGTATGCATTTACTGAAAAACCTCACTTAAAACTATAGGGAGAAGAAACACTAACTCTCATATAAAACTGTGACATAAATTTTGATTTTTTTATTTCTATTTGAACTTACACTTCAAATGTGTACATGCAAATTTCCCATAATAAAAATTCCATTTACAAAATGAAAAAAATGACAATTGAAATCATTAGTATAATAAAAATTAAAACTCCAAATGAACAATTTAGGTGATCATAAGTGAAAGAAAGAAAATATAGAGTGTGTGTTGGTGTCAACCATCGAGCCCAAGATCTCAACCTGTAAAAAATATTCACAAAAATGAGAGAAGCAACACAAGGCTATTTCACTAGAGAAAAATATTGAGATGAGATATATTAACAATGTACAATAGTGCCTTATAAAGGCATGAAAATATGTGATGGATGATAAAACTACCTGAAACAAGAAAAAACCATCTAGTTAATTAAATGTATTATTAAGCCTAAGTAAACTTAAGCATGGTAAATCCTATTTACCCTAACACCCCTCTTAAGTGCAACTTAGGGAGATTATTATGCAAAGAAGATGCAATATGGGTCATAGCTACACAACCATGTTAGGTACCCATTTACAACTAGAAAAAAAATCTCTCACAACTGAAGTGTGGACACCAATTTTGGTACCCACACTTCTCTAATACTTCTAGGGCTTTTCACCTAAAAGGAGAGAGGTAGGCCAAAATACGCAGTGTACCCACTCAATAGTAATGAAACATGGATGAAATATGTCTAAATGTAATGTCATAAATGCAATAAACTGATAAAGGACATGAATTATTAACATAAAACCTAAGAAATGCAAGATGTTTGAAAACACATTGTGATATGCAAGCATATGATAAATGACCTAGAAATGCAAACAAAATTAAACAGAAAGCTGTGAAACAAAAAGTGTGCACCTGGAAATGTGTTGAAGATTGGATTAAAGACTAAAAATGTTGTTGATTTTAAAAATTTGGCCTACTGGGACACTTACGCCATTCTGGGTGACCTAGTCCCAGATCTAGATAACTGTGCTAGAGCCCGTTTCAGTCAAATGGGTATCCAAATCTATAGAAAACTATGAAAAAAGGTATAGTGGGACTAAGTCACCACTGCTAGCGACTTAGTCCACTTCTGAATTTTTGAAAATCCAAAAGTGGAAATGGGAGCCCTCGGTCTGCACTTCAGTTCCTGACATGTGTCTCCCTCTGAAACTTTGATTTCCGGCTCTATGAGTGACTTTTTGTAGATATTTTGACCTTGTAAGTAGGAATATGACTCCAATAAGTCTTGAACCTATTCTTCAATGATTTCCAATTCTTCAATATACCCAAATCTACAAACACACAAGGATAGAAGGAGAAAATATTGATTGTTAGGGCATGGGGGTTTGCCTTGGTCAAACCCCTTTTTAGGTAATTAAACCAAAATGAAGAAATAATGTAATGAAGCATGGAATAATGGAATAAGAAACTTTCCATGATGATAGACCTTAAATTTTTGCAACAATAGATGAAGAATCTGCCCTTGAATGTTTGAAAAAGCTATCTTGATGACTTAGAATGCTAAAACCCTAGCTTGCTTGACTTAAGAACATGACGAATGATGGATGAATAATGAATTGATTATGAATTAGGGTTAAGAAGCTTGTATTTATAGGCCATCCACATAATTTTCTCTTTAATTTGATCCCCATGGACAACATGAAAGAAAAATAAATTTAAAATCCAATTTTTCCTACCCGAACCTCGAAAATAGCCCAAATGGGACTAAGTCGCCAAGCTGGGCGACTTAGTCCCACCTGGATGGGACTAATTCACCTTGATGGGAAACTTGGTCGCACAGGGGCTCCTTTGCCAGCTAGATTGTCGGGAAATGAAGAATTTAAGCTTCTAGGTTGTTCTAGTTGAGTCTTTGATCAAATTAAGCATCATGATACACAATATGGCACAATAGGGACCTATTAATGATTTAATGTAAAGGGTAATTAGGGCTAGGGACACAAAGTTCAATGTGAAAGTGTGATTAAATACACTTTACAACATTAAAATGAGGTCCACATAGCCTAGAAGGGCACAACATCCAATGTGAATGTGTAAGACACATTCCAACACTAGATTACAATTAGGTTTAATTTACAATCCTTATTAAATACATTTTACAATGTTGCATTAAGGGAAAGATAGGTCCATTAGACTTAGATGCCACATAAAAGTCTAGAAAAGCATGAAAGTTATTTACAACACTTTACAATACCTTTACAAGATGTCAATAAATGCATTTTATTCAATTTGCAAGGGTCCAAGACCTAATGTGGATGTGTAAAACACCCCACAACACTATATCAAGGTGTCATTAAGTCCAATTTATCATTAATTATTCCCATATCAAGCAAGGTATACACTTTTTTATGTCACATTTAGCCCCCACTTTAGTGAGAGGATGAACTTGCTTCAAACTTACACTAAAGTAGACATTCAAGAGGGGTCCAATCATACCAATGCGATTGACAAAGAATGACAAACGTCAAGGAATCGATCAAGCCCCCAAGATCAAAGATCCTAAGTCAAACCAACATAAGCACAAGAGGACATGCACAAGGTGAATGATTTGTGATAGAACAAGATACATGATCATACAATGGAAAGAACTAGAAGGAAGAGAAAAGCGAAAGATAAAAGGTGGATCAAGCTTCGACTGTTTGTCCAACAGATTGTGGATCAGATCTAAGTTGTTTGTCCCAAAAATTCATACTCACTCTGAGGTGGCAAAACTCTTGGCCATCCACCAGGTGAGAAGTCCTAAGAGGTGAGACACATACGACCGATATGTGCTCACACACACGTGAGTGGCTATGGGGAAATTCATGCCTTAGAATGGGCTTCCCGCTCAACCATACCAAAGTTATACCTCCTAATAAATTTAATAAGGCACCACAAAAGAAAATGACTTTTTGAGCTCTATAAGGTAAGAAAAACTTCATATGCTTGAAACTCATAGACATTGTCAATGCAAAATAGTGCAAGGAATGTTCAAAGGGATTTTTCTTAGTTTGTGCAAGGTCTCATCTTAGGGAACATCATGCCTAATGTATCCAAGAGAGGAAAAATGCAAATGGTTTCATCTTGTTTTCAAGAGAGGACAAGTGCAAGGTCTCATCCTATGCAACATTGTGCCTAATGTTTCCAAGAGAGGAAATCACAAGAAAAAAGAAAATCACACAGTGAAATGTGAGTGTCGATGTATGCCCCCACTTGAAAGTAGTTGCTAACACCATTATTGTGAGAAATTGATCTAAAGTAGAAGAGAAGACATGAGAAATTAATCAGAAAGCCCTATGCCAAGTCATATGTTTCCGATAAACTACATCATGAAAAAGGGTAGTATGTCACATGCGAGCCAACTTAAGGCATGTCGTCCACATACCAAGCTTGCTCTTATATGTTCATGAAAGGTTAAAAACTAGCCAAAAGAGACAACAATAAGTGACATACGAGGACAAGGCTACCTAACCCCTTGCCCCCACTTAGTGCAGGACAAGGATGAGCCAAAATTATTAATAAGATGCATGGTAGAGTGAAAATTAGTATCAATTAGATGAATTAGGTTCCCCCACATGAGGAAGAGCACCAAAATCCTGAAGGGGTTGGATTTTATGACTCAAATCCTTACATTCATTAGTGGAATGACCATGAACTCTATGATATGTGCAAAATGAGTTTTTCTAGGAAAATTTCTTTCAAGTTCTTGGAGGGAGGGATACCAAGTGATCTTGGAGGAGTCTCGACAAGATACCCTCTTGATTGATGGTAGAAGATTGTCCCGTAGTTTGTGACAAAGATACTTCTTGCTTAGTACAAGATGTCATACTTACACATGGCTCTTTAGATTGCGATATTTTGTTCTCTTTGTTGCAGGAGGGTGTAAAATCTAATGAACTCAAATCATGAGTGTTGTGTGAGATGACATTGATATTAAGCGAAGATTTCATTATTTGTTTCATTTCTTGCAAAGGAGAACAATCAGGACCACTAGTGTCTATGAGTTCAAGATGCTTTACAATTAAAGTTGTCTTAGGAGGGTGTTTTATGATAGTGTTGATGTTGAAAGAAGGCTTGATTATTTCTATCAAAGGAAAATAACCAAGACCATGAGTTGTTTCTTGCATGTTAGGCTTGATGGGGACACAGATACATTGTTCCCTAGCACCACATCCTTTTCCACTATATCCAAGTTGTTTCATATGCTCATAACCTTTCCATAAAGCTTTTTCATTGCTTTTGAATTGGGTGGTTGTTTTTGGTTAAGGTTGTCAAAGGTTTTTGTGTAATTTTTTTCTTTGTCTAAAGTGGTTGAGGTGGATGCTTTCGAAGGGTCTTCTAAGTTGTGTGTTGACATGACCAATTTTTTTTTTATGATCTTGTATTCTCCCATGAATGTTGGTGTGAAATCTAAGGAACCCCAATCATTTGATAATAGCTTCGTGACATGTTCAATTTGTTTTTCGTTGTGGTTTTGTTGCATGGTTGTGTGGTTGGTGTTAATGTGTTCAATGGATTCACTTTGTTTTTCTCAAGTTGTAAGACATTATAAGGCTTAGGATCAACATCAAATGTGTACACTTTGTTGTTGTAGATGTATTTCATTTTACGATGAAGAGTAGAAGGCACCCCATTCATTGCATGAATCCACAATCTACCTAAGAGAAGATTACATGAAAGTTCATGAGGAATAACATGGATTGGTGTATTCAATGTGTCCATTCCAATTGTAAGAGGTAAAATGATCACCCTAAGTAGTTTCTTTTTGACATTTTAAATCCCTTAAGAGATAAATAATTAGGTTGACTATTTGATTTATCAATGCCAAGCCTATCCAAAAGGCTCACACTACACACATTAAGGGTAGAGCCGGTATCAACAAGAGTTATTTTTATCCCTTTTCATTTGTATTGAGCTATGATCATGAAAGCTTGCATCACTTTGTTTTTGCACTTCCAAGAGCGGGAGTTCACTTTGGTGGAAAACAATGTCAATGTTTATTCCTTAAATCATGGTTGCTATGTCATTTGGTTGCACATTAGAAGAGACAGGAATTTGTTGCAAGGTTGCTTGAATCATATTGTGGTAGTGAGGGGAGGCTTGAATAAGGTCCCATAATGATATCTTAGTAGGAGTATTCTTAAGTTGCTCGATAAGATCATACTCCTTTCCACAAGGAGGACTTGGTAAGATAGGGTTAGATAGGATAGGATTAGGTAAGAGTATCAGGGTTGGTTGTTGTGATCATGGATTATTTCTAGTGGGATATGTATGAGCAACGGTATTATGACCTAGTTGCTGTGAAATAGTGTTCTTAGGTGGGCAAAGGACAAGTTCGGGTTTGTTTTGAGTTGGAGGTTTTTTTGAACGGGGGTAAAGAATGAGTTGAGGTTGAATAATATTAACATCCCTTGGTAAATGAGAGTCTAATATGGGCTTTTCATCTTCTTCTAAGGGAATAATATCATTATTGTCAATGTTATCCTTGTCTTGTATCATGATATCCTCCCTAGGAGGAGAGTTTTTAGGAGAACTACAAACCACATGTTCGTGACGTTCGAGGGTTGGTTCTTCTAAAATGACTTTATCACAACTAGGAGAATGATCAATGGTTGAATTTTCTTGTTTAGCGATAGTGGGGAAATTAGGAGAAGACTCTATTTGATTGTCCATTGTCTCTACCCTAATAGGAGAGCTTGCAATATGTTCATCCAAGGTTAGATTTTGTAAAGCAGTGTCATCACAAGTAGGGGAGGCATCAAGAGAAGGACCACAATGATTGTCAAATAGATTGTCCCAAATGGTAGGAGCATTAGGGAATGGAGGGTCAAGGTTCTCATGAATTTTAATAGGTGTATCTTCTAACGCCAACCTATCCTCTTTGCATCGAGGAGGGATATTAGGAGAAAGAAAATTTTGATTGTTATGGTTAGGGAGACTAGGTAAGGTGATGTTTAGGAAGGTTTCTATGATCTCATGTTCTTGTTTTCCAATATCCTCCAAATAGGAATGAAGAGAGGGACAATCAAGACCCTCAATGCTTGTATCTTATTTCACCAAGATACCTTCATCACTAATAGGAGAGGTATCGGGAGAAGAACACATATGATTGTTATGATTGTCTACACTACCATTCTCACCAATGGGTAATGTAATAGTAAGGATTGTGTCAATGGTTTGACGATTAACATGTTTCTTAATGACCTTATTGATGTAATTGAAAATGGACTCATAAGAGGGAATGTTGTATTTATGCAATCCATTTTTAACCAAATCAAAGCCACATCTTCTGAAAGAAAACATGCTATCATGGGAAAGTAAAGAAAGTGTAATGCAATGACGTAAAATGAAATGCAATTTTTAGATGTGAAACAGGTAATTTTCTGATTACATTATGCAACAACCTGAAAGATGAAATGTTGGAAATGCAAATTTGAAATTAAACAATGCATGCAATGAGCTAATTTAAGATAGATCTAATGAAATGCATGCTATAGAAACTTAGCCAACTGAGAGAGATAGGTAAGGGCAGTAAACACAAGCTTAAAAATAGGGTTTTCAGCTCTGTAAAAGGCAATTTCAATGGTGAAAAGGGACTAAGTCACCCAATGTGGTGAATTAGTCCCACTAGGGTTTTTTTTCAGAATTTTCAGATTATTTGAATTGATTTTGATTTTTTTTGTGCTATATGATGTAGACCTAAGATTTCAATACAAAATTTCAAAAATTTTCAATGATTTAAGATGCAAAAATGCAAGCTAAATTCACTTTCACTAATGCAAAATTTTAGAAACCCTAAATGTCAATTAACTATTGAAAACCCTAATGCAAAGGAAATGCAAGCTAGATATAGGGTGAGGATGGACTCCTATTTAGAAAATAAGGTATTTAGAAATTTGGGTTCACCAAAATTTGGACACTGATTTTGGTACCCACACTTCTCTAATACTTCTAGGGGTTTTCACCTAAAAGGAGAGAGGTAAGCTAAAATACACAATGTCCCCACTCAAGAATAATGATATATGGATGAAATATATCTAAATTTAATGTCCTAAATGCAATAAAATGATAAAGGAAATGAATTATTAATGTAAAACCTAAGGAATGCAAGATGTTTGAAAACACATTGTGATATGCAAGCATATGATAAATGACCTAGAAATGCAAACAAAACTAAACATAAAGATGTGAAATAGAAAGTGTGCACCTGGAAATGTGTTGAAGACTGAAAATGTTGCCAATCCTAAAAATTTGGCCTACTGGGACACTTATGCCATTCTAGGTGACCTAGTCCCAGATCTGAATTTTTGAAAATTCGAAAGTGGAAACGGGAACCCTTGGTCTTCACTTCAGTTCTTGACAGGTGTCTGCCTCTGAAACTCTAATTTCTAGCTCTGTGAGTGACTTTTAATGGATATTTTGACCTTGTAAGGAGGAAGATGACTCCAATAAGTCTACAACCTATTTTTCAATGATTTCCAAGTCCTCAATATACCTAAATTTGCAAACACACAAGGAGAGAAGGAGAAAATATTGATTGTTAAGGCATGGGGGTTTTCCTTGGTCAAACCCCTTTTTAGGTAATTAAACCAAAATGAAGAAATAATGTAATGAAGCATGAAATAATGGAATTAGAAAATTTCCATGATGATAGACCTTGAATTTATGCATCAATAGATGAATAATCTTCCCTTGAATGTCTGAAAAAGCTATCTTGATGACTTACAATGCTAAAACCCTAGCTTGCTTGACTTAAGAACATGATGAATGATGGATGAATAATGAATTGATTATTAATTAGGGTTAAGAAGCTTTTATTTATAGGCCATCCACCTAATTTTCCCATTAATTTGATCCCCAAGGCCGACATGAAAGAAAAATAAACTTAAAATCCAATTTTTCCCGCTCGAACCTCAGAAATAGCCTAAATGGGACTAAGTCGCCAAGTTGGGCAACTTAGTCCCACTTGGATGGGAATAATTCACCCAAATGGGAAACTTGGTCCCACATGGGCTCTTTTGCCAACTGAATTATCAAGGAATGAAGAATTTAAGCATCTAGGTTGTTCTAGTCGAGTCTTTGATCAAATTAAGCCTCATGATGCACAATATGGGGCAATAGGGGCCTATTAATGATGATGTAAATAGTAATTAGGGCTAGGGACACAAAGTTTAATGTGAAAGTGTGATTAAATACACTTTACAACATTAAAATGAAGTCCACATAGCCTAGAAGGGCACAACATCTAATGTGAATGTGTAAGAAACATTACAACATTAGATTACAATTAGGTTTAATTTACAAGCCTTATTAAATACATTTTACAATGTTGCATTAAGGGAAAGATAGGTCCATTAGACTTAGATGCTACATAAAAGTCTAGAAAAGCATGAAAGTCATTTACAACACTTTACAACACCTTTACAAGACGTCAATAAATGCATTTTATTCAGTTTGCAAGGGTCCAAGACCTAATGTGGATGTGTAAAACACCCAACACTAGATAAAGGCATCACTAAATCCAATTTATCATTAATTATTCCCATATCAAGGAAGGTATACACTTTTTTGTGACACATGAAGAAAAGGAGAAAAACCTTGTGGGAAAAATCCCCTCTCCAAAAGAGGAAAAAAAAACAAAAATGATGCATGGATGAAGGACTCAATCACACCCACCAAGGACTACATACATCATGTATATACAATCAATGAATCCCCCATAAGAGGGAAAGAGAGAGACTATATAGCCCCCCCATAGAGTGTAATCACTTGCAAAAATGGTAAGTGCTTGAAGAAAAAACATGATCCAATGTCGACAA
Source organism: Sequoia sempervirens (assembly GCA_007258455.2). Classification (NCBI taxonomy): domain Eukaryota; kingdom Viridiplantae; phylum Streptophyta; class Pinopsida; order Cupressales; family Cupressaceae; genus Sequoia; species Sequoia sempervirens. Next base: position 187,011 of record VDFB02267692.1, on the reverse strand, counting down.
ACAACTTGTATCCCTTTTGGAAGAAACAAAAGCAAATACCTGAATGCAGGTATGCTTCCCACTCTAGATAGGAATTAGCAAGTGAAATCCAAATGTAGGATGAAAATGTCTCTAAAATTTACTCATGTGTCGCCAAGACCTTGGACAATGATGCCATGAACCAATCAGGAACATGCCTAATCACAATAGGAGGTGAAAAACAAGGTACCACTTGAAACTAATTTTGAAAATTCTCCAAAGATAGAGATGGAGTTACAATAGTTGTTCCACAACTATCATCAAATAGAAGGGATATACCCTCAAATGTGTCTTCCAAGTCAAAAATATGAGATTCTACAAACAATGAACCAATGTCTAACAAAAAAGAATCCCAATCAAGAAGACAATCATAATCCAGTTGCTCAGGAATGATGGAGGTACTCAATGAAGGTGGATCAACTATCTCTAATAAATAATCAAGAACCTCTGAAGCAACTATAACCTCATTTGAATTCCAAGTCAAAAATATGAGATTCTACAAACAATGAACCAATGTCTGACAAAAAAGAATCCCAATCAAGAAGACAATCATAATCTAGTTGCTCAGGAATGATGGAAGTACTCAATGAAGGTGGATCAACTATCTCTGATAAATAATCAAGAACCTCTGAAGCAACTACAACCTCATTTGAAGTCTCAAAAACCTCCAAAGGATCACAAGCATGGTCTATCTTCTCTGAAGAACAAGGAGACACACTGGTATTGGAAGGACACTCATCGAGAGATGGCAGAGTATGAAGATCCCCATATGATTCTTGAATGTAAGTCCAAAGAGCATAAGGGCACTCAAAATGAACAAGTCAATCCAAAAAGTCCTCGTCATTTATATGCTAAAAAATAACTCCAAAGACTCTAGCCCTAAATCTTTTCTAAATCATATACCTACTACTTGTGTCTGGAATAGGAACTTCATTATACAAATATGGCAATAGATTATACTCACTAAGATGAGTGAATAAAATCAAGTTCCATTTCCTAAAGTTCCCTTTCTCCAAAGAAACCATTATAATTGAATTCTTGAAAAAAATTTAAAGATAGTGCTTTCAAAAACTTCCAAAAAAGAATTATAATTGAATTCTTAATTTTTTTTTAAATATAGTGCTTTCAAAAACTTCCAAAAAATATTTAAACCTATTTTCATGCAAAAAAGTGGTGGGCCCAATTGTTTAATCTCCATGCCAACACCAATAAAACTCCACCAAACATGCAAACAAGATAGCCTCCTGTGAGACTTGTTCACAATAATCAAAGATACTACAACACTATTTAAATAGAAAAATGATACCCCACACTGCTAATGTGGGATTAAAGTTTCACAGCCAAGTTAAAAAACCAATGAACTTTTTCATGCCAAGAAAAAAGGAAACCCTAAGATCTTTGCCCAGCTTGAGAAATGACGCTCAACAATGAAAATCATGACTTCCAAGGAAAATTTTCCGCCTCAAAATTGATTTTGAGGCTAACAAAATTCCAATGATGTCTCCAATTGATTAGCCCACCTCTGCAAAACCGCCAATCACAACCTCATTCTATAAGGTGTGCCTTCAAAAATCATTCATGATAGCCTGCAATAGTAGAGACATGCCTGCCCATGACTTTTGTTACTAAGAACACAAAACTATCCCTGAATTGGGCATTCTAAAGAAGGTTGACACTATGAAATAATGGCAGGGATTGTAGTTAAAACCATGCAATCAACAACAAAGAATCGAGCTTTAGAGCAGACTATCATGCCTTTCAAATAGAAATGAAAATGCTGTCTCTCTCAATAGTAACAACTATAGATTGAAACTTTGGCAAAATGAATTGTAACTTAGATAAATCATGGCAATAGGTAAAATGCTCAAATTGTAACTTGTAAAAATTCAAACGACTTCTTTAATTCGCAAAAAATGAAGACGCCTCTATTTGCCTCTTTCCAACGCCTCCCAATAGAAAATCACTATTGGTCTTGTGATGAGAAAAACCTGCTTTTGATGAAAAAGAACATCCTCTTCCTCCCGTGTGGCCTGCAGAAAGAAAAGATGGCTGCCACCAGGAATTTGGTCCAAAACATAGAAAAATAGGCTTGTGATGGGAAAAATTGTGCCCCTCCAGGCTACCTCAGATCATTCAAAGGCTTGGTCTCTCCAATCAAAAACTCATGCCTCCCTAGCATGCACCAACCTGACAGAATGTAGTGGGTTTCTAGCCTCAATCGGTCCCCAATCGTGGCCTTCAATAGAAGATCGTTCCTTCTCAAAACTGAAAATGGAACCTTCTACTAGGAGAAAATCATGCAGTACTGCAGTGAAAATCATTCCTAGCAATCACAAACAACATGAAAATGAAGAATAAGACAACTTTGAAATTAAATAAATTTCAAATGCCCAATAATCTCCAACAAATAAATGACTTCAAACTCTTTTGATGAAAAATCTCAATGGTGGAAGAAAATGCAAGTTGAAGGCTTTGATACCATGTTGGTGTCAACCACCGAGCCTAGGATCACAACTTGCAAAAAATCTTTACAAAAATGAGAGAAGTGACACAAGGCTATTTCACGAGAATGAGATGAGATATATTAACAATGTACAATAGTGCCTTATAAAGGCATGAAAATATGTGAGAGGTGCGAAAACTATCCAAAATGAGAAAAAACTACCTAGTTAATTAAATGCATTATTAAGCCTAAGTAAACTTAAGCATGGTAAATCTTATTTACCCTAGCATTGTGTATATTTGAAAGCTTACCTAGACATAGTACAAATGCTTTTTTTATCAACAAAATTTTCTCAAATCATTTGTTCAAGAACTAATTACATTATGTAGAAAATAAAAAATAAGATGTGCTTGAAGATTAGAGGAAATTTTGAAAAAATACAGATATTCAATTTTTTGCACCGCACATACCCATCAATTACTAAAAAATCTAAAAAAATACATAGATTTTGGTGCCACTTATGCTTAAGATTTTCTTGGAGTATAATGATCAAGGATGGTAATAGTTTTGTGCTTGAGAATGTGTTAATCTTGGGAGGCCAACCATTTGAGTAGACCCTTATGCACACACATGGCTCTCCCCTCCAAATTCCTTAGGTCACTCAACCACTAGGTCAATATGTCTCTTCATATTCATCTACCTTACTACTACTAATACCCGCATCATTTGGATAGCTCATAAAACCACTAGAATTTAAAATGAATTATATTTTTAAAAATAAGTTGAATTTACCTCTCCTATGGTTATGTGGTTAGTGTGCCCCTCATGACCCAACCTTTTCTCTTGCTATTGCTTAGAACTCACAATTCTTATTATTTTCATATATACGATCAATGGTTAGGACATAAATAAGAACTAATCTACATGGAACACATCATTCAATCACTCTAAATATGTTTGATATTCAACCAAAGGCATATATAGTGACATTTCTCCCATAATAAAAAATTTGATAACTTCTCCTCTTTAGAGTTGATATCCACATGCACTTCATAGGGATTTCCAGAGGAAATATCAAGCATTCTAACACTATTTTGTTCCCTATTTAAGTACAAAAAACTGTCACTATTTCCTACACCTATCCAAAGGCTTGCAAGCTCAATTTTAAAGAAATTTTTTAATCTCAAGAAAATATTTAATTGGATTTTCAATATAATGCACACAACCATAAGGAAAATGGTTTTGGTATTCCTAATTTGAAAAATGAACTTTTAGGCATAGAAACATTCCTCACCTAACACCTTAATTTTTTTAACTAGAAACTAATATTTGTGTTTATTGTAAATAGATTGAAGTAACAACTACAGGTAAATTGGTTTTGGTTTATGTATGAATCTCGAGGTAATTCATTTGTGATCATTTTAATGAGTTTTTATGCTTGTATTTACTAGATTTGACAAATCACTAAGCTTAGATAAACTTATAAATACATAAAAAAATTTGTGGACAAATCCACCACTATATAATGTTACTTCTAGACTAATTTTGATAATTTGGTTTGGTTAAGAAAATGAAATATTTGTCTTATTGGTACATAACCTTGTAGGTTCACTAAAATATTGAATTATAAGCTTTGGTTTTGTAAAGGTCTTGTGCTTTTTATCTATTTTATTATTTTAACAAACAATTTGGGGTGCATGCTTTTACTATTATGTCAAAAATCTCAAAGAGATCTTTTTTATATCAAGTCAAGACAACCAATATTTATTTTTAGTATCTTACAAAGTTCATGACCAACTTCTTGAGCCTTAACTACACTATAGTTTAATAGTTTGATCAAAAAATTAAAAATTAAAAATTATAACATTGCGTCAACACTTTTTATTACTTACACAACCTTCATTTAATAGATAACAATAAAATTATTCTAGAATAAAAAAAGCATAAAAAATGATCAAGCCATGTATACATTCCAAAAAATAAAATTCACTGAAACCATGGCATGTGACTTATCTCAAGATTTTGCACAAATATTGTCATGCTGTTAATAATGCAAATGAGAAAAAAAATGAGTAGATTTTATAAGAAAAAATGAAGAAACACTACCACAATATTTTTCTTTAAAATGATACAAACTAAAAAAATATTCTTATAGTTGTTACTTCAATCTATTCATAGTGAATGAAAAATGGATATGAAAATCCCCAAATTTCAAGGTTTTAGGGCTACAAAAATATGAATTGGTTCAAAGATAAGATGGTGAGATTTAAATTAATAAAAGCTTACATTTGATCTATATCAAAATTTAAAAAATTCTAATATATATAAAAATATAGGAAAAATACATAGAAATGGTCCAACAAGATTAGGCCATATATAATATATGGCTTTAAGCGGGGAAAACAATATATTTCAACAAGAGTGAGAGATATATCTAGATTAGGACAACTATAGGAAATGTTTTAGTGACTAGAGTAAATATTGGTGATAGAGGTACAAGGTTTAGGAATTTAATTATCTAATACATGGATAGAGTAGGATGTCACATAGGCTAAATTAGATAGGTTTTAAGATTTAGTTTATCAACTTGGGGTGGATGCAACCCATATTTGAACAAAGGCTATTAAATCTTAGGAAATTTAAGACTACATGATTCTTGCATTGACATCACCTTAAAGAATACCTAAGTCTATTTCCTGATGCACAAGATCATGGCATGAAGGTCAAATGATATATTTTATTAGTGGCACATCCTAGAATGTGCATACTCATGATCATAGTTGCCTAGTTTCACTCATCTTCTTGATAAAAAAAAATAATTTCCATTGGATGACCTATTTCCTACTACTAAGGGGTTGTTAAATAATGGCCATGCCATACAATACACAATTTTTTGGTTGTATTGGCATAAATGTTTTTCATCAAATCTAAGTGTATATACACACACAAAGAGAGAGATTTATGATATGCAATATGGGTTTTATGTATTTATATTTTAAAATGATATATAAATTATATTATGATGGTTACAAGGAACATTATCTACTTTATGTTTTATAAGATTCTCATATGTGTCAAATTTAAAATGAATTTGAATAATGTATGACACACAATATAAAAATTTATTAATTGAGTTACATATTAAATGTGATTAATATGATTAAATAATATTTGTAATTAAATTTAGTTAATTAATATTTTTGAGTATAACCGATAAACATGAAATTGATTAAATGGAGTGAAGATACATAGATCACTTAACAACCCTACTCATATTTTATTTTAATGGACACTTTTATGTTAGCATTATTAGTAATATGGTTATATTACATTGTATGGTAAGGTGTTTGAGTATGCAGTTAAACTTTGCTGCAAGCAACCACTTCCAACCACTCCCACTCCTTGGGTATGTGTAGGATCATGATGGGCCAAAAAGTGGCAATATGATGGGTATTTGTAAGTTATGTGGCTGGCGACTTTTTTTTAACCCAAAATTGATGAAATGAAAATGGTTTTTAAAGGAGATTCTCAGCTTTCCACCAATATAAATTATGTTTTACTTTGAATTTAATAAATAATTATTATTCATTTTCTATTTGAATTATGACTAAAGTGCTGATTGATAGGATGATTGAAAAACATCTATAACTTTCAAACGGTATCATATTTTTTGAATCCAAAGCATGCATCACATTCTATGCTTCACATACTATAGGATTAAAAAAGAAAAAATGAATTTCATGAAGTTTTGACCAAGTTAAGGTGTCAAACATATGAGTTTTTATATATTTTAAAAGTTGTAATAAAAAAATCATAATTAATTATTTACTTGGAAAAAAATTACAAAAAATATGCATCACATTTGGACATGAGTCCTCTACTTATGTCTAAAATATTATAAAATATTATCATTTTATTGTGGTTAGGTGGTCGATAGACACCTACTTATTTTTTCTTGAAATTTAAGTACTATTGCATTGAAATTTCAAATTTTCACCAAATAGATTTTTAAAATAAACCTAGTATTTTAGAAACTACATTCAATTTGCTACAAATTCTATTCTTACATATTTTTGAAATAATATAGATAATTTATTCAAAATTTTACGTCAAGTTTCCTAACTCTGATTTTCTAAATTTTTTGCCACTTAAGGGCCTATTTTTTCCATGATGATCTTGCACATACCCCCTTGTTAAATGTTTTACATTATATCAAATGAATCATCAAGTCTTTATCCCCTTCATATGGTATCAGAGTGGCGAAGGATCCTATGGAAGTTTGAATTGTGGAAGTTCTCAGAGTTGGCAAGTAGCAAGTGGAGAAGCTCACCCGAAGATAGAACGCCAGCGACTACCTGATCAAATGCATTTTCCTCTAAGTGCATTTCTGTGATCAAATGTATTAGTTTGGAATAAAGTGCCTAAAAAAATCAAACCATGCCTGAGATGAAAGGAGGTACAACATTGACAGAGGAGGTGTCACGTTTGGAGCATTAAAGGATGCAAATTTAAAATTATCAAACATCTCGCAGTTGTGCCAGGCTTGAGGTATTTCTTGGCCTCCATTTTTTCCCTTTTTTGGCAATGGAAAAAGTATCCCTTCTACTTTTCCTTGCTTGTTTGGGTCCTCCTTATGAATTAAGCTTAATGGTGCCTTGATTTAATGTTGTAATGTGTTTGGCACATTCACATTAGGTCTTGGGCCCTTGTGAACTAATGAATTTAAATGGTAGCTTGCTAAAGTGTTGTGAAGTGTTGTAACACACTTTCACATTTTTCTAAGGTTTTATTAATTAACTAAACCTAATAAACCTCTTTTTGACCTTAATCCTGCCTTATCAAGAGTGTTGCAAAGTGTTGTAACACACTTTCACACTTTTCTAGGGTTGTCATTAATGATTGGGCTTTCTTATGCTTTAATTAGCCCTATTTTCCATCCACAAGCCTCATTTAATGCATCTTTTTGAGGATAATATTGACACAAATCATCACCCAATCATAATTAAGGTGTTTTAGGTTTGAATGGCCCAAATTTAGTGATCTGGGACTCATTCACCACCTTGGGTGAATGAGTCCCACCTAGATTTTTGGGTCCCAAACCTAGTGTTACACATTTATGAGCATTTTTAAAATTGGTCCCAAAATTTAGGCTTGGTGGGATTGATTCACCACCTTGGGTGAATGAGTCCCGTGTGGCCCAAAATAAAAATTAATTCAAAATTTTGGTGGAATTTTATCCTCCTAGATCTGATGTTGGATTGTAGTGTTGTAATTTCAAGATTTTTTGCATAATTGAGTATCAATACAAGGTTCTTTCATTCATTTTCACCTAAGACTTTTGTGAGAGCATTCTTAATAGAAAAGTTGGGTTCACAAGAGCATTCGAGTGTTTTCAAGTGTCTTGAAGAGTAGATTATCAAGAATTTTAGAGCAACATTCAAGCATCAATGATCATGTCAAGGATTTCATGCATCATGTTTGCTTTGGAGCTAACAATTGTGAAGTAGGGTTTCATGATTCAAGCTAGCATTTCATTGAAGATCTATCACCTTCAAGAAAGAGTCAAGATTTGCATACATTGGATGCATCTCTTACATGTTTGCAACACTTTATTGCAAGGGTTTGGTGAGTTGCAACATTGTCATTTGTTCATTCATCATTCTCCATTCTTATTTGATTTCATTTCAAGGTTTGATTACCAACAAGGGGTTTGACCAAGAAAACCCCTATCCACTTACCCAACAACATTTTTCCCTCTCCTTTGTGTGTTATTTATAGGTATAGATTGCAGATTTTCTACAGAGCAATATTGGAGAAAAGTTATCAATCATTCAAAGTTTTCAAAGTTGTCATCAAGCCTTGGAGAACATTAGAGAAGACCTATAGGTTGTAATTCAGTGTTTCAGATATGAAAATCAATCAAGAAGGACAAAGCAGATAGAGAAGAGTAGGATAAAAAATTGAAGCTTCAGAAAAGCCTAACAAGACTGATTCACTACTTTTGGAAAATGAGTCCCAGTTTCAATCAAATTTTAGATTCTTACAGATTCAGATACCCTTTTGGGAAGATTCCTGTTCCCGCACAATTTTATAGATTTTGGACTGATTCTCCTAGATTGGTGAATGAGTCCCACTTAGCTTTAAAGGCAGATTTTATAGTGTTTTAGACCTCCATCTAGTCATTTCCATATTTCCAGATGCACACCTTCTATCTTGCATCCTTTTGTTTTCCTTTACTTGCATTTCTAGGCCATTTGAATCAAGTTTGCATCATATTAGGGTTTTTTCATTTCATCATTTCATTGTCTTTTTCAAGTCTAAACTTGGTGGTGAATCCCTTATTTGTTTACATTCAGCTTCTAGGACAACCCTATTGCAAGATCTCTTTCTCTTATGCATTGAGATCTCTAGGGTTATCCTTGAGTGGAATATCTTGAAAGTGGGTGTACTTTATGTTCTAAACCATATGATAGCACTCTTCCCCCATTTTAAGAGGTTCCATCTTCATTCTGTGGGAGGTATTCATGGCATTCATACAATTTGGAACCTTAAATTTTTAATGGAGTGCAGAGATTGGAAGCTCTAAAAATCATGGGAAATTTAGAGGTTGAAAGGAATGAAAAGTAGGAGTACAGATTGAGTTCAAATTAGTATGTAAATGAATTGAAGTGAATAAAAATTGGGTATGTTATTTCATATGGTCTAGAACATAGAGAACACCCACTTTACAATTATTTCATTCAAGGATAACCATAGAGAGCTCAATTCGATGAAGAAAGGGGAAAGAGATCTTGCAATAGGGCTGTCCTAGGGGCTGATTGTAAAATAATGAGGGGTTCACCACCAAGTTAAGACTTGGAAAGACAAATGAAATGTAGGATGTAATGCTTAACCCTAATATGATGCAATCTTTCACTAAATGACTTATAAATGCTTGCAAATCAAAATAATAAGCTAAGAGATGAAATGTGTGCACTTGGTGTAGCATAGAAAAATGCATACCTTTACATTTTCACACTTATTTTGGACCTATTTTAGCACTCCTTGCATTAAATTCCCTTTAGGTCACCTATTATGGGCCTCTAAGACCCCTTTTGGTGCATCCCAAGGCATATTTCAACTGTAAACCTGATCAAAATCCATAAACCATTGTTAATATTGGTAACCCACCTTTTAAAATTGCAAAATAAGCCTTGTGGGACCAAGATACCCTTGGTGGAATCTTAGTCCCCCTTTGTGGGACCAAGATGCCACCTAGGGCATCTTAGTCTCGATGACTTTATTTTCAGGAATTAAGAGCGAGAAATGAAAATATTGTTGGTATGTGGCGACTAATCATGCTATACTGTATCATCTCGGTGTTGAGCATTAGAATGCATAAAATGGATTCTTAGGTAATTAAGAGGTACATCCAATAATGTTTATGTTTTGGGGGCTCTAATACTAATTTAAAAGGCTATGTTGAGTCTGAATTGGCAGGGGATATAGATACCAGGTGGAGTACCGTAGGCTATGTATTTTCAGTTGGTGGGACTACAGTGAGTTGCATTTCTCAGTTGCAAAAGGTGGTTGCTTTATCCACCACGAAGGAAAAGTATGTTGCTGCAACAAAGGTGAAAAGGGAGATGATATGGTTGTAAATTTTCATGGAAGAGTTGGGAAAATAATAGGCTGAAAATTACTTGTTTACAGACATCCAGAGTACTATACATCTTGCAAAGAATGCTTCCTTGCACTGTAAAACAAAACACATAAAGTTGAGATATCATTTCATTCAGTCAGTGTTGGAGGATGGACAAGTCAAGCTAGACAAGATACATACATATGTCAATCTAGTGGATATGTTTATGAAGGTGGTGAAAAGGGAGAAGTTGAGCTCCTCTTTAGCTTCAGTTGGCCTTCAAGGTTGAATTCAGGTATAATAGAGCAGCAGGTCCAAGGTACTTATTTCTAGTGGGAGCTGTAAGTGCAACAATGTCGTTCAAGATTAGTCTCCAAGTAGGAGATTGTGTTGGTGTGGAAGCTGATCAGTCTCCAAGTGGGAGATTGTTGGTATGTGGCGACTAATCATGCTATATTGTATACCCCGACATGTATCCTAATTTCTAGAAGCTTTTAAAAGGCTTGTTATAAGGGGTTGGGATGGGGGTTATAGTACGTGGAAAAAGTGATTATTTGCGAGATTGTAATAAGTTTTTCACTAGATAATAAAATCATTGGATGGCTACAATTTTGTGCATGTAGCCCGAATTGGGTGAACCACGTTAAATTCTTTGTGTTGTCTTGTTTCTGCTATAGTTTTCTGTGTGTTTTATTTCTCTATTTTATTGATCAAATCTACATTTAACTGTTAGATATCTACTTCTAACTCTAACAGATATTTGAATTAATTTGGCATTTTTTCATCTTTTGGGATCTAATAACCAGGTTATTAGATATGAATGCCTATAAAAGTAATATTCACACCCATTTTTCACATAAGAAGTGAAGAAAAGAGAATGTTGCTAAGAGAGAAGTGAAGGAGAGTTTCAAGAAGCAAGGAATTGAAGTCTTGGAGTAGCCTTCTATTGTGTTTTTGTAGGCTTTTCAAATCCATTTTCAAGCCAAGATCTAGCATTGCCAAAGATTAATGATGGATGCCTATGGAGGATCATGAGAGATTCTAGGTTGGAGATGTAACTAGACATACTTCCAAGCCTAAAGAATTGTTTCTTGATTGATTTCATCTTCCATTGTTGTTCTACGTTTTTCCTATGGAAGGCATATTTCATGCTTATAACCTATTAGGGTGATTTGAGATTTTCTTTGTAGGTCATTTTCATTTGCATCTTAGGAATTCTATTCTAACACATTTGAATAGGGTTCCTCCATGTTCTAGCTTGCATAATCTTAGACACACTTAATAATAGGGCTCACCCTTATTTCCATTTTTAGATCTATGCATTTTCATCAAGGTTTAATTACCAAACAAGGGGTTTGAAAAAGGAAAACCCCCATAAAAAATAAAATTTCATTTGTTTTGTAGGTTATTTACATGTTTAGATCTAAAGAATTGGTGAAGAAGGAAGTGCAAACATTTAACCTTAGGATCACTTTCAGAGATTTCAGAAATTCAAGACAGGACTAAGTTGGTATAAAGGGCATCTTAGTCCTCCCAAGGAAATTTTGCAGAGATTCCTTTGGATTATGTTTCAACATCCGAAGATTCTTCATTTCCCTCAAAAAATAGCAATGGGACTAAGTCAATAGTAAGGGTGTCTTAGTCCTCCCTAACACATTTTGACAACATTTTTGCATTTCTAGAATCCTCTTCACATTTCCAGACTTCCCAAGTACACATACCCTAACTTGTTGCTTAATTTCATCATTTGCATTCATTATTTGGCTTGCATTACTAGGTTTTGTAAGTTGAATGTTAAAGTGTCTTTTCCAAGCTTTTTCTTGGTGGTGAACCCCTCAAAGCCTAAAGAACCCCCTCCTAGGTCTTCCTTGTTGAGAATTAACTCACCCTTTGGGTTGATAGTCAATCCAATTTGGGATCCTAGGACATATTTGAATGACAATTGGAAAATAGTGGTGCAACAACATCACTCATTTTTCATATTATTTATTTTGGTTATCCTGAGATTTTGTACATTCATTTTTCTAATTTGGAGTTCATTAAAGTCCTAGATCTAGGTTGCATTGCATCTTGCATTGCATCTTGCATTAGTGAAAGCATATCTAGGGTTTCTTATATTTTCATTAGTGAAAGTGCATATAGGTTGCATTTTTGCTTTCTTGCATCATTTTATTCCATTGAAAAACTAAAAAGTGCATTGTCAATCATCCTAATTGCATTTAGGAACATTGTTATTGCATTGAAAATTGATTTTTTTTTGCATTCAACTTTGCATTCAATTGCTTGTCATTAGTTACTTTTTCTTGCATTAATTCTCCTAGTTTTTCAGATTCTAAATATTAGGTCCCTGGGTAGGTAACCTGGGAACACTGTCATCAACTCATATTTTACTATTTTTCTAAAAAAAACCTTTAATGGGACCAAAATTCCCTTACTAGTGTCTTAGTCCCTCTCAGGGTTTTTGGCTCAGAATCCTGTTTGAGTTATGTGTTGTTTGTTTCATTTTCTGGAACCTCCAAATTTCATCAGTAGGACCAAGACGCCCTTCTTGGAATCTTAGTCCCTATGGAGTTTGAGGTTGCAGTTTTTAGGGTTAAACAATGAATGTGTGTGCTTTTGTTTGTTGTAGTTACTTTGTTGTTTTAGTCTATTTATTTACTATTTCATGCATCTTCATAGTTCATTGATAAAGATAGATTATTTCACTTTCATTTTTTTAGATATAGATTTCATTTTACATTCATTAGAAAACTAAAACACACAAAAAAAAAAAACATTACATCTAAAAAAGCATACATTTATGGTTAGTATGTTAAAACCCTTTGTCCAAGTTAGCGTAAACCTCAAGCCTTTTAGTAGTGATGACTTCGATATGTTAGATGAAGCCCTTGAGGACTTCATCTCACAAGGTTTGTCCACTAAGGCTTGTTCAAACAAACCTAAACAAAGAGAATTAAATGTCATCAAACCTCAACTTATCCTTTATCCACCTTCAAACAAACCTCAACCTCCAAACACACCTATCCTTATCCTTGAAGCACCTAAGGAAAATGTGTCGTAGTAATCAAGTTATAATACTGTTTCTCATACATATAACACAAGGAATAATAGAAAACCTCAACCTAATCCCATTTCGTTACCATTGCCTAATCTTGTATTGCCTAGTGCTCCTCATTTAACATCACATAGTGGAAAGGAGTACGACCTTGTTGAAAAACTTAAGAATACTCTTGCTAAGATTCCTTATGGGATCTAATTCAAAATTCACCTAACTATCACACTATGCTTCAAACAACCTTACAACAAGTAGTGGTTCCTCTTGGTACAAATTCAAATGATGTGGTACCTAGCTCTAATACAAGCAATGAATATAGTTAATGTAGACATTACCTTTCACCAACTTGAGATCCTTCCCTTGGAGATGAGAAAGAAATATGATGCATTCATGATAATAGCCAGATACAACACATGAATAAAAATTACCCTTGTTTCAATAATGGCCCCACTCTTAATGTGTGTAGTGTGAACCTTTTAGATAAGTTGGGAGTGGATAAATAAAAAATGAAACCTAATTCCTTATCAATTCAAGAATTTGACAATGTAGGAAAGCAACCACTCAGTGTGATTACTTTACCTATTACAGTAAAAAAGGATACCTTACAAAAACCAGTTCATGTTATGCCTCATGACCTTTCATACAATCTTCTCTTAGGAAGACCATGGATTCATGAGATGCATGCAATGCCTTTGAATCTTCATCGTATCATGAAGTATGTCTATAAAGACAAGTTATACCAAATTGAAATGGACCCTGAGCCTGAAAGTTGTTTACAAATTGAAAAAGGAACCACTAGTCCTTTGAAAACATTAATTCCAACATAAAAAATAGAACCTATGAAAGAGGAAACACAAGAAATGGAGACAGTGTCAACATTAGCAGACAATGATTGGGGTTCCTTAGATTTCACACCTTCATTTATGGGAGAATATACAATCACAAGAAAAGAGGATGAAAAAAAAAGAAACCAATGGAACTCAAGAGAAAAATCACAAGAATCTACCTCATCTACTCTTGAAGAAGACACAAGCTACACAAAAAAATTCGGTGAGATAGCTTATCAACAACCACCAAACTTGAAAGAAATGGAAAGAGTTTATGGGAGAGGTTATGAACTTATGAAGCAATTGGGTTATAGTGGAAAAGGATGTGGAAAAAAAGAACAAGGAATTCGTGTGCCTATTGAACCTAACACACAAGAAATAAAAAATGGTTTGGGATGCTATCCTTCTCAGATAACACAAGTAAACAAGAGACCTTAATTAAACATCAACATCATTATGTGTAAACCAAAATAAAATCTTACCTTGAAGCATCCAAAATTTATTGATATGAATTATGAACCATCATGGGAATAATTTGAAGATGAGGAAGCCTTGAAACAAATGCTAGGAGTTTATGATAAATCATCTACTCCTCAAAAGAAAAAGGTTACATGTGCTATGATTAGCACCAAGAAAAAAAATGGAGAAAAGGAGAAGGGTGAGATAGACATGAATAATGAAGAATACAACCTTGAATTTATGAAGTCAAACACACTTCCTTTAGGGGATACCATGGATATAGCAATGGACATCAATGATAAAGAGAAAGTGATTAAGATAGGAAAATGCCTCGATGATAGAGAACAAGAGGATACTATAACTTTGTTTCATGAATTTCCCAAAATTTTTGCTTGGACTTATTCGGATATACCTAAAATTGATCCTAAGATTGTAAAACACAATATAGTCCGTTATGAAAATGCTAAGCCCCTCAAAAAAAATATTCAAAAGATGAATCCTAAAATAGACTTACTGGTTAAGGAAGAAATTGAAAAACTCCTTGAGGCTGGCTTCATAAGACCTATAGATTACTCTCCTTGGATCTCAAACATTGTTGCAGTCACAAAACTTGACAAACATATTAGGATGTGTACATATTTTTGTGATTTGAATAAAGCATCTTTAAAAGATGAATTTCCCCTTCCTAATATTGACATGATAGTAGGATCGATTGTCGGATATGCTTTGTTGTCATTCATGGACAAATTTTCTAGATACAATCAAAATTTCATCAACCCTCAAGTTCAGTACAAAACAACATTCAAAACTATTTAGGGAACATTTTGGTGGGCTATGATACCTTTTGGATTGAAGAAAATGAGTGCAACGTATCAACGAGCTGTGACATTGATATTGCACAATTACATGCATAAGATTTTGGAAGATTATGTTGATGATATTCTAGATACATCTTTAACAAGACAAGGCAATGTGAATGTTCTTCAGAAGATTTTTGAGCGAATTCAAAAATACAACATGAGACTGAATCTAAAAAAGTGTGTCTTTGGTGTAGATAGTGGAAAACTTCTAGGTTTCATCGTATCTCATAGAGGCATCAAGGTGGACACAAAGAAAATTGACACTATAATTAACTTGCCACCTCCTAAAAAAATCTCTCAATTGCATACATTACAAGGAAGAATTCAAGCTATCTATCATTTTGTAGCATCTTTAGCAAATTGAACGTTACCATTTACAAATCTCCTAAAAAAGGATGTGCACTTTGATTAGAACAAGGATTGTAAACATGCTTTTGAGATTTTGAAGGAATACCTTGCAACTCCACTTGTTTTACAACTCGCTATGCAAAACAAACCATTTATCCTTTACACATTTGGATCATCCTATGCAACATTTTTGGCTCAACAAGACAAAAAAGGTAAAGAACATCCTATTTATTACATTAGTCGAACATTGATTGATTATGAGAAATGATACACAACAATAGAAAAATAGTGTTTGAATCTTGTATTTGCTACCAGTAAGTTGCAACATTACTTATTAAATGTTGAAATACAAGTGATGACAAAGTTTGACCCTTTATGACACCTTTTCACTAAAATAGACTTATTAGGAAGATTAGCTAAATGGGTTATGTTGTTAACTGAGTTTTACCTTAAATTTATTTCACAAAAAACAATTAAGGAACAAGCCTTGACCGACCAGTTAGCTGATGCTCCTTATCCTTTAGCGTTACCTGGTAATGATTCTTTCCTTGAAAATAATGTGTTGACAATGAAGAAAGTACATGGGAATTGTATTTTGATGGATCTAAGTGCGGAGCTGGCTCCGGCGTAGGGTTATAATAAAACCGCCTGTGAAAGAGCCTATTCCCTTATCATATCGGTTAAACTTCCTATGTACAAACAACATTGCTGAGTTTGAAGCATTACTCGCTAAATGTATCACTCTCATTATGGGCACTAGAGACATTAAGATATTTGGTGATTCACAATTAGTCATCAAACAAATAAATGAGACATATCAAACAAAGCATGAAAAATTATCAAGATATAAGGAGCTCACAATGAATTTTTCAGAGAAGTTTGAATCATTCACCATTGAGAACATCCCTTGAAAAGATAATCATCATGCAAATGCAATGGAAAGTGTAACTTCTCTTATATCCCCTCAAGTTCCTTCAAAAGACTTCACCTTTATTATGCATACAATTATGAAACCATCAATTGAAGATAATGCAAAATAAGTATTAACAACAACCATTGAAGACTTGAGTGAATGGTATGATAAGATATTCAATTATTTAAAATATGGTACCTTTCCTGAGCCAACAAATAAAAACACTCATTCTCATCTTCAAAAATTTGCATCCAGATATATAATCCTGGTGGACATCTTATATAAGAGGTCCTTTGATGGCCTTTTTCTTAGGTGTCTTAAACAATCTGAAATATTCATAGCACTTGAAGAAGCTAGTACGGGTGCTTGTGGGGGGAATTTTGGAGGAAGATCATTAGTTCAAAAGTTAATTTGTATGGGATATTATTGGAGGAATATGGAATGAGATTGCTTCGAATACATTTACATTAAGAAATGCCATAAATGTCAAGAGCATCAAAATTTAATTTATGCTCCTACCTCCAAGCTTCATGCACAAGTTCCTATTTGGCCATTCTCAGTATGGGGTTTGGATATTATTGGATAAATATCTCCACCTTCATTTGCATGACATATGTTTATAATCACAACGATAGATTATTTCACGAAATGGGTAGAAGTTATTCCCTTGCATTCAATAACCGCTGATGTAATATGTAATTTCATATTGGAACACATTATTGCTCACTTTGGGCTTCCTTCCACATTAGTTTCAGACAATGGGAAACCATTTAAGAATAATGATGTGAATAAATTCTTGGAAACATTTAATATACAACATCGATTTTCAATGCCTTACTACCCACAATCCAATGGAAAAGTTGAATCAAATAACAAAACTCTTGAACAAATTCTAAGAAAAATAGTGAACAAGCATAATAAAAATTGGAATACACAATTAACATACACATTATGGGCTTATTATACTAGTATTAGAACTTCAACAGGAAACACACCTTACAACCTTGTTTATGGCACGAAGGTGATTATGCCCTTGGAGTAAGAGATTCCCTCCTTAATGATTGCTCTTCATGGGCTAATTGATGACAATACTTATAGGGAACAACCATTACACCAAATTGAAATGCTTGATGAAATGCGCCTCAATGCCCTCGAAAATCTTCAAGCTTACCATAAGAAAATGCAATGAAGTTATAATGACCATGTCATCCCTCACTCATTTAACAAGGGTGATTTGGTGCTATATGAGAATCAATGAAATGTCAATGCTAACCCAACAGAGAAATGAAAGTTTATCCCTAATTGGTTAGGACCTTATGTAGTTGAAGAAAGCTATGGGTCTGGAGCATACTTGATATCCGAAATGGATAGTACACCTCTCCGTGAACCTATCAATGTCGTGCATTTGTGTAGGTATTATTCCTAGCGTTTTTGAATAGTGTGAGTTTTTAAAGCAACATTGTTAGAGTTAATGGATAGTATGTCATTGTCTCTCACGCTTGCTTCGTTCCTAACACAATTTTTTTGTGTCTTGAATGGTGGAGTAGTAGGTCTAATATTGTTTTGGATTCTTACTTTAGGTATCATGCTATTCAGACCTTATGGTATGCTATGTTCAATTAAATCCTTATTTGAATTTAATATTCTACAATTAAATCATGAGTGCATTTAATTTGGCATAACATACTACATCATAAATATAAGAAAACTTAAGAAAAGAAATGTTAGATCATGAAGATATTTATTGAATAGTCTAATAGAGATTATTTAACATATCACATTGTCATCTAGCATATATAAATATAAAATCCAAACATGCTCATATATATATCAATTTTTTTTAATACATCTCATCAATAGTATAGTGTCACTATGGCCTATGACTGCTAGATCCCTTAGGATCTGGTGTCTGCACCTGTCGAGAGACAGTGGTGTGTGATCATGATCTACTCATGGTAGCCATCTCCCACATAGTCCATAGTGCTCCGCGTGCCTCACCCTCACATATCAGTGCATCCACATGCTCTCGCTCTATGTGGTATCTATCATCCTAGATTCTAGCATTCTCTCTTTGTAGCCGCTCGACCTCTAACTGTAAGATAGCCTCTCTCTTAGATCTCTGAGCTGCTCGAGCCTCCTCTAACTCCATCTCCAGTGTTGATACCCGACCCTTAGCTTGATCAACGCACCTAGATACGCTATCAAATTCTCCCCTGAGGCTCACATAAGGCTTGAACAGGTCCATGCACTGCACTATGAACTATGGGGCATGAAATCCGTGATAGTAGCCTCATCTACAGGAAGGGGTTGCACTATCTCATAAGCTACACATTGGAAGAGATCCTTAAGATATCTCACGGGTCTTGTGAGATAGAAATCATAAGAATAATCAGTATACATCATCATAATATACATATACATGAGCATGATATAGATAAAAAACATAAAGAATAACAATAAAATATCATCACCTAGGTTTATATCATGATCTATAGGAATTTTGAATTCCCTATTTCTCTCCTCATGCTCTTGAACACTGGCATGTGCAAACTATGACCTTGTAACCCGTGTGGGAATTGTATCTATCCACTCAGGTCTAGGAGGACTAGCCTCACCTTTGTCACTGTCCTCACTCATAGGCTGGCTCTCCTCATCCTCTATATCATCATCCTCCTCCTCTCCCTCATAGTCGCTATCCTCCTAAAAATCCTCATCCCCATCTAGAAATAGATCTGCTAGATCTACCATCTTTCCTGAATCTCTATCCTCCTCCCCTAGATCTGGTAAAGGTCTTGAAAAGCCCATAGGATATCCCATAGGAAAGATAGGTCCTAGCCAAACCATCTCCCACCACTCATTGTACTCCTTTGTCATGTTGATGTAGACATCATCAGAGACTGGGGGAACATCTATATCCTCCTCCTTTGCATCACTCCAGCAAACATCATCTGTTGTTAGCCATTTAAGGTCCACACGTCTCTAGGTGCTCTATATAGACCGTTTGTATGAAGACCACAGTACTGGTCATCTCTGTATCTACCCAAACTGTCTCATGACGTGATCATAGTAGAAAGGTCTCACTACATGATCACATCATCCCAACAAAAGTCTATCCATCTACATCAACCTCATCTATCCTATAGTGTCTGGCCATAAGAGCTCCATCAAATAGGGTATCCATATAATATCCTCCTCGCTTAGCCTATCAAATATAACCCTCCAAAATAGTACATCACCATGCTGCCACACCTATCTAATAGGATAAATGAAGGCCCATGGGTATCTCACCATGGTGGAAATCAAAAATCCTCTTAGCCTAGTACAAGTAATGTACTCTAGGCACCAGGTCTATAGTAAATTGTAGTGTAGCATGTTGTTCACCTCTCCATAAGTAAACTGACCCAAGTCATAATATAGGTGTGCTAGTATTCTCCATCCCCATTCAAATACGACATGATAGTGCTCCATGTCTCAGATCATGTGCACTATCCCCCCTCCAGATGTTCCCTGTGGTCATCAGGAACTAGTACCAGTGCTACTGTGAAGATCATGATGCATCTAACGAGTGGTGATTACACATGTAGAAGCCATGCAAGCTTGATGCATGTTCCTATGATCCTATGACAAACCGATCTCCCCAACAAACACTCAATGTCAGACTGCATGTCCTCAAAGCTCCTTTCCTGTGCTAGGAAAACCCTCTCTCCTTGGATGGGCACCTACAATATCTAATGCATGTCCTCAAGTGTGATAGTCATCTCTCCTATTGGTAGATGAAATGTGCATGTGTTCACATCCCATCTCTTCACTAGTGCCATCAACATGGCATCATGATATCACATTGCTAGGGAGAGATAGGCCTAGTAGAGACTTGTCTCTTGGAGGATCTACACATCCTACTCAGGTAGTTGATCAACTAGCTCTCGTAGATGGCTGAACGTTCAACCACCTAGGTGCTGGCATGATTGAGGTGTAGTCTGGCATAAAAAAGAAGAAAAATGTCATTTAAAACATCAAAAAAACTTAATTTTTTTCTTTAATGTTCAAAAAGTGTGTTAAAGTTGCTCTAGAATATCTTAATTAAGGGTTCTAGACACTTTATTCCTTAACTGAGACAATTTGCAACAATCTAGAAAAATGAAAGAAAATCCCTCTCTAGACTCTAAATTCATTTAAAAATTTAATAAAAACATAAAAAATTGACTAAATAAAAGTACAGAGAAGGAAAAATTCACTCAGAGTAGGCTGTAGCTTTTCTCATGTGATTTCCTCCCATAGAAGCTCAATCCATGGATGGGTGGATGGGCATCTGCTTGGCATGATAGCTCACTCTACTCCAAGCTCACTCTGCAAAAAGGTAAAAGATAAAATGAATATGAGTTACCTTCTCTTTATCTTTATATACATGCATTTTTTTTAGGTCACTTTTTTTTAAAAATAAAAGTTCTTTTTATTTAAACTAACATATTAGGAGATAGCGAACAACATTTTCAATGTCGTCTATTGCGTTGGAATCATGGTTTCACTCCCATTCTCATCAAATGTCTATAATTAGGTTGCATGGTACTTGGAAATTCCCTATGATGGACTTGTGCAGTTTAATGTGGTTGGATTACTACCTTGATTCCACCTCCATAAAGCAAGCAAAATCAAGGGGGGGCATACATCCACCCAGGAATTCAATTTGTTAGGAAAGTTAGATAAAAGGATTATGTTTGTGCTAGTAATGAATCTGTGATGCAGGATGTAGTTCCTAACATTGTGGATTTTCAAGTAACTATACTGGGGGATTCATTCTCCCTAACGAATCTATATGAGTATCCTTTTATAAAGTTACTTTTTGAAGTACTTTAGCTTGCATATGCACATAGTGTCATATGGGCGCTAAAGTGGGGGATAAATGTGGTGTAGAAAAATGCATAACTTTGCATTTTCACACTTAGTTTGGACCTATTTAGCACTCCTCACATTAAATTCCATTTAGGTCATGTATTATAGGCCTCTAAGACCCCTTTTGGTGCATCCCGAGGCATATTTCAATTGTAAACCCAACCAAAATCCATAAATAATTGTTAATCTTGGTAACCCACCTTTTAAAATTCAAAATAAGCCTTGTGGGACCAAGATGCCACCTAGGGAATCTTAGTCCCGAGGGCTTCTTTTTTAGGAATTAAGAGCGAGAAATGAAAATATTTGAATTAATTTGGCATTGTATAGGCCTTTGGGATCTAATAATTGGGTTATTAGATAGGAATGCTTATAAAAGTAAGATTCACACCCATTTTTCACATAAGAAGTGAAGAAAAGAGAAATTTTCTAAGAGAGAAGTGAGGGAGAGTTTCAAGAAGCAAGGAATTGAAGTCTTGGAGTAGCCTTCTTTTGTGTTTTTGTAAGTTTTTCAAATCCATTTTCAAGCCAAGATCTAGTGTTGCCAAAGATTAATCATGGATGCCTATGCAAGATCATGAGAGATTCTAGGTTGGAGATGCAACTAGCCATACTTCCAAGCCTAAAGACTTGTTTCTTGATTGATTCCATCTTCCATTGTTGTTCTACTTTCTGCCTAAGGAAGGTATATTTCATGCTTATAGCCTATTAGGGTGATTTGAGATCTCCTTTGTAGGTCATTTTCATTTGCATCTTAGGAATTCTATTCTAACACATTTGAATAGGGTTCCTCCATGTTCTAGCTTGCATAATCTTAGAAATACTTAAGATTAGGGCTCACCCACATTTCCATTTTCAGATCTATGCATTTTCATCAAGGTTTAATTACCAAACAAGGGGTTTGACCAAGGAAAACCCCCATAAACAAACAATCAATTTTCCTTTGTTTTGTAGGTTATTTACAAGTTCAGATCTAAAGACTTGGTGAAGAAGGAAATGTAGACATTATGTAAGAGACCCACATTTCCTTAATCCAAAATTTCACTATTTTTTTTTAACAAAGTAAATATCTTAATGTCTTGCTCAATTAGTTGTATACTCAGGAACTTTTATCCATACGTGATAGGTATCTATCCATTCAGGATAGGCATCTAACCATATGGGTTAGGTTAATGTCCATACAGGACCAAGACTCATCTATCCATCTGGGATAGGCATCTAACCATTCAGGTTAGGTTAATGTCCATTTGGGACCAAGATCTATCTATCCAAATAAGGTAGACATCTAACCACATGGGTTAGAAAATGCTCTGGCTAGAGACTTAAACTCATCGAGACCATTCGGGTCCTAAGTCACTTTCTAAAGACTACACTCCCCTACTAGGAGTGCACTGAGGTCGACGTCCTTAGGAGTATGGGAGATAATAATAAAAGCTTGAGTCTCACCTCAGACTTTGGCCTAAAGCCTCAGGGAATCAAGCGAATCCATCCAAGATTCCTTCTGAGTATAGCAAGTAATTTCAAACTTCAATTTTAATATTTATTTATCTTTCTTTAACTCAAGGTATCTTAGCAATACCAATAAGGAAATCACCCTTAACCAATCCTAAATCCCCATCTCGAGTGCCTGCGTACTAGGGACAACTCTGTCCCTAGACTGCCTACATACATCGTTTAAGCATGGGATCAAGGCGCATAATATGTAGTTCTATTTTCTAATCTATTGTTTGATGTAAATTGTTTTGTGGGTATGCGACCCTTTCTAGGGCCATTGCCCCAGACAGTTCCTCTTTGGTTGCTACCCACATAAGGGAGCATATAAAGCATAAAGATTCATGGTGATCTTTTGCTTGTTTCCTAATTCATCTATGTCCTAAATTCCTATAAGTCATGTCACCCTTGCCCGTTAAATAACAAATCATCAAAGATTAAAGAATTAAAAAGTTAATTTAGATGCCCAAACCATATTGGGGTTTTCTATGATTTTCACTAGCGGATGTGCGTCCATTATAGTATTATCTTTTTAGATTATCAATCAAAGAGGGATTTATTTCCCCTTGGATTTTAACTCCAAATATGTTCCTTATTACTCCCTGACGATTTATAGGGATGATGCCACATACGTCATTGTTGCAGCTTTATTAGGCTATAAGTGGAGTAACTCAAGCACAATGACATTACCCGTAAATGTGAGTTAGAGGAATCGTTAATAATGAATGCTGCTGGTTTTTTTGTTTTCCAGGAGCTTATTTAAGTTTTCTATCTAGGAAGGAAATTAAATTTATTATCAACAATAAGAAAAATAGCTTGTGCACATAAAATAAATGGTAGTATAAAAAATTTATGCCTTCTTGCTAAAGAAGTAAAATTAAATGAACTTACTAAAAAGAAAAAACTATTTATTCAACGTAAATTTGCTAGAAAGAAGTATTGCATCTACTTACATCCTATGAAAGTGAAACTTTTTGTAACAATGAATTGAATCATGATAATAGTCAAATACATTTGTGAAATAAAAATACTTATACATAATTTTAAATTCTTCAAGATGGGTTATCTAATTCAGAGATGGTATGAATCTAATTGTATTGCAATGTTAGTATTTCCTAGAAAATAAACTTGAATCTATTTGCATAATCTATGTCATAGAGTAATCTAATTAAAGTAGTTTTAATTTAAATTGCATAACACTAATATTTTCAAGATAAATATCCATCTAAGAAAGCATAAATAATTCCAACTCAAGGAGACTTCATGGCATAATCTATTGTTTCAAGACAAAAGGTTTATTATTTTTGATTGAATTGCATGAATAAATAATCCAACTAAAGAAGACTTGATTTTAATTGCGTAAGTTATTTCACTAATGTCTTAAGATAGATAAACTGATACAATGTCTTAATCTAATAAGATCCTTCATTTTAATTGTATAATTTATACTACTAATGCCTCAAGATTGAGGATCTATCTGGTGGCACTCTCAAATTTTGCAAATTTGAAGTGCCCTATTGAAATTTTTTCCTTTGCACATGTTGGCCTCCTACAATGATCTTAATAACTAAGCCTTTATAGCCATGATTTAGAGATTGGACATCTAACCTGAATATCCATTTCAATCATCATGAAGGTGCATTTAACTTGTCAACCCAGGGACATGAACTTGAAATGGGTCAACACAGTATGTGCACTAGGAACTCAAAGTAGCCATTTCATTCTACAACTAAGGAACACACAATACTAAAAGTAAATTGCTTGAGAAGGAATGAAATGAATGCTAAACATCAATCAATGGCTATGCAAAGTTGAAATGCATAACAAGAATAAAAATATGAGCAACAAACATAAAACTACTATGTCTGCAGGAAAAGTCATAGAATGGAATTCTAGTGGCTGCAGGAACAGTTGATGCCAGATTTCTAACTAAGTACTAAACAACAAGTAATACTAAACTAATGCTAAACTAAGAAGACAAATTACTCACCAAGTGGGCCCCCTTAGATAAGTATCCTCTAAAAATAATGAAAACTCAAATGCTTAAACTCAAAACTTAATTTTATTCATTGTGAATCATGAGTACAAAAGAGTAATGTATCTATATTACTAAAAACTGGAGAGTGCAAGTACAATATCAAATCATGCAACCTCCTGAAGAAGGAGCATCAGATCATTATTTATACTAATAGCTAAATGAGGTTGTCAACTCCACGACTGGGAGGATGCCATTTAGGGAAAAAAAAGGAAATTGAGAGATGGCGGTTATGCATGCATGGAATTTGGTCAGGCATGCAGGTTAGAATGCAGATTCAGCTCAACAGTAATGCCTGTGCATTCTCGATCATTAAAGTCCACTACAAGGCAGTTATGTTCAATTGCATGAAGAATCTTCTGCCGTCAGCCTCCTTTGACTTGGAGCGATTCCTTTGCTAGAAGTTATGGTGCATGCCTAGCTGGCGGTGTCTTCCTTAACTTAGCATATTAAATCTACATGGAGAAGTTAGTACGCATAATAACTACACATCTATAACCACCTTAAGGAAAATTTGTTAACCACATGCAAAATCAATATAGATAATCCACATATTATGCCAAATGTCATTAAAGCTTGCAGAGATAGGATTAAGTCCAATGTCAATGGTTTGGGGGAAACATTATGAAAATACCGACATTTAACATTAAATTCCATGACACCTACTAGCAAATAAACTATAGATTCTACCCAAAATTGGACCAAAAACTAGGCTCATCACTCCCCCCAACCTAACATTTTTCTGGTCCTCCATTAGGGGAAGGATTGTTCTTCTGCTTGGTCAAAGCTCTGAAATTTTCAACTGATAGCTATCAAACATCCATGGCTGAAGTGTGTGAATCAGGATCCTAATAGAATCCTCCCATTATGTCAAATCTGTTCCATCTCTGCCTTTTTACAGCAATGTCAAGCTGGTAGAATCTGAAGTTTAGCATGAGCCACATGAGCATAGGTGGCTAGAAAGTCAGGGGAAGCCAAGTCCACCCCTGAGTTCTCCCAATTTGAATATACCTATCAATCCTCTTTAGTGTTGCAACATAATTATGGATGGAATGAGGTTCAACCCACTTCAACTCATCAGATAGACTATTCCATCTTTGTGATAGACATTTTCTCATAGTTCCCTCCTTTGTTGCTATCTTTACCTCATACTCACTATAAAATGCCTCAATCCAAGGCATAATCCTATTGCCATAACTAGGTCTGAGAAGTATTCTATGCCATTCTCTATAAATATCCCTTGGGTTGCTTGATTCAGTTCTAACAGGTAGAGGGATATTAGACTCCAATTTCTTATAAGCTCCATGTTGTTGTCCCCAACTAATCTCATTTTGTACTCACGACATAAATTCCCTCACTTGGACATCCCCAACATACAATAGCAGGTTCCAATCATGGTCTTGAGTTACAACAAAATTATGCAAATAAAACTCACAACAAATTCTTCATTTCAGGGGAGGTAATCCTATAAGCATTGAAAAATTCCATAGGGGTGTCAATAGAAGGATTCAAACCTGAGGAAATCCTTGACAGCTTAAAAGAGAGATACTTCTCTTTCAGGAGCAAAGCATAGACCCTTGGAGGGGTCCTACATTCCAAAATCCATGGTGCCAAAGCTGCCATATCATCCACCCTCTGCTTCAGGGCAACAATTTCTACATCTTTATCTTCTATCTCCTCATCCTTCCTTTGAATTTCCTTCTTCAATTTATGTTTTTCCTTCTTCCATTCTTCCTCCCTTTGTATTTATTTCCATAAATTCAAAATTGTTGCATGTACTGTAAAATTAGGAGGATTATGAATGCCTACTAGTCTTTTTGTCGATATCGGCTCCTCATATGGCACTATCTAGATGGAATTAGGCTGTCCAGTTATCTCAGGCTGTAGGGGTATTGTTTCTTCCTTCGCCTCTTGTTGTGGCTGTAGGAACTCCTACTCTAGTTTTGGCTATTGTTGTAGGACATCCTATTGTAGGACTTCTTGCTCATGCTGCAAGAAATCCTGATTTTCCTCAAACTCCTCTGTAATGTTAGCAAGATCAACCAGTGTTAATTTTGCTTCTCTCCCAAATATGTCTTCTTCCTCGACATTCTCCTGCCCCATTGGAGCTTCAAGGTCCTCGTGTGATGTCTCACCATGCTTATGGATTTCCTACGAAGGCGTACCAATCACAAGCCCAGTTGATATTGGTTTCCTGGGAGGTTTCTCATGCTTTTGTTTGGATATAGGATGAACAATGTTAGCCAAGTTCTCTTTTTAGAACTTGACACCTTTCTTTCTACAGGCTATGTTTTATCCTTTCCTTTTCTCGTTTCTACTTCTCTCTTCTATGCCTTAGTTTTCTTCAGGGTTTTAAGTGGAATGCCATCATTAGAATTGGAGGAAGAATTTTCTTTCTCTGAGTGCTTTGTTCCAAAAGAACTGATTTCTATGGTTTCTTCTACTGTAGGAGGATTCACACAAGAGCCAACATTAGAGGTTGAAGCTTCAAGAGGGGATTCAACCATGCTCAATCTCCTACTAGACCTATGGGGTTGAGGTAAAGCCCTAGGTTGCAAGTGCTCAGGTCTAATTTGATCAACATTTATAAATTCTTCCCAGGTTATTGCAGATACATCATGTAGAGAATTTTCAACCAACAATTTAATCAGACAATGGTGGGAAACAAAATTATCCCTACCTTTTTGGGTCTTGGCTGCCATGATTGAGAGAAGATTGTATAACACATTGGGTACATTCATCCTCCTCTGTGCCTCATGTGATTTAAAAGATTGAAGTGTATAGAATGCAAATTTGACTGGCGACCCCCACACGTGATGTATTTGATAACATAAAAAGCTATCTTCTTCCATGGATTGGGCATAGACATTCTCTTTGCACCTTGTTTATCAATGCTCAATGGGGGGTCATTCAACTCTATAAATTTGGCCCTGGCTGATCTAGCGTCTCTAGAGGTAAGGTAATTTTCGTCATCATCTGGTAACCCTATGACCTCTGTAATTCTTTCCTCAATTGCCACAACTTCCAACCCTTTTATTGTGGTTTTCCCTTTAGAAAATGTCTGGGCGAATTCAAGGGAAATGCTTTCATCGAAGCCATCCAACTTCATGAAGTAATCTGACCATCCGTAGTTTCTAAATTCAGCTAGGAATTGTGCATCCTACAATAAAACATCATGCACCATGGGTTCATTTCGAATTAACCCACCTCCCATTGTCTGCAATCAAATAAATGCTCTGCAACTTCTTTCCTGCAATTCCTGTCTGAAAATCAAGCTCATGTTCCTGTAGTACTTGCTAAATTCCCAATGCCAATATCGATTGAATTTTCCTTTCTTTGTTTCACCTTTTTGCTTGCAACTCAAGATTACGACAAGGGAAATAATGGCAGGAAAATGAGTGATAAAGGGGAATTATAATGGGAAGAAATGGCAACTATAGTTAATGTCACTTCACACATGCAAGCTGTCCTCTCACTCAGATTTCAAATCAACTCATTTTAAATTTTTTGACGTAGCCTAGCATAAATTGACACATGGGAAATATGTTTACATCATTTTCTTTCCCCTCCCCCCAACCTAAATTTGGACGTGTCCACACATGCGAGATGGGATTGGTGATTTGACAGAGAATGATGGAATTTTATGTAAACTTCTATACTAACGTACAATGATTAAATGAATGCACTTAAAAGATGACTAAAGATAGCAATTAATGCACACATACCTGAATGTGTGGAATAATTTCTAAAAAGATCATGGATAAAGTACCACTTGCCTTGTGGGAATAAGTTGAGCAATTAATGAAAATGAAGTGGAGTGAGGTGAGGTGGAATGAAGTTATGGAAGAGAGAGAAAGGTGGCGATGGATGGGTGGATGGATGGATGGGTGAAGAAATGGACTTCCATGTAAGTGAAAGTCTTTATTATGAGAGAGTACGTACCTTAATTAGCTAGAAGGAAGGACACTAGGTCCATTCCCTTTGGCTACAAGAAGCTCGGGTGTTGAATGCTAGGTGAATTGCTGCAGGAACTCTTCTTTGGAAGTTGGCTTGTGATATAATCTAAGGTGATGACCATTGACAAGTAATTTGAACCTGACAGGGTCAATGGTAGTAAGCTGAACAACTCTTTCATTAGGAAATACCTCAACAACTTCATATGGTCCTAGCCACGTTGTCTGCAATTTCCTACATTGTCCTGGTATCTTCAGTCATAGAGCATTGCCCAATCTCCTGGTTGGAATTTCTTGTCCTTAATAAATTTTTCATGCCACTTGATTCTCTGATTTTGCACCACTTCTGTATGCTGTAGGGCTGCTCTTCTTATCTCATCCAAAGCATTTAGCTGCATGATCGATCCCAAAATCTACTACAGTCCACAGAGTCTTATATTCAAATTCAACTGGCATCATAGTTGTCTTTTTATACAACAACTCAAATGGGGTGAAGCCTGTAGTTGTTTTCTAGGTTGTCCTATAGGCCCAAACTACTTATGGTAATTTGTTTTCCCAATCCTTTCTATGAATAGCTATTATTTTAGTTATAATGGCTTCAATTTTTCTGTTGGTCACTTCAACTTGGCCATTACCTTGTGGGTGATAAGGAGTAGACTTCTCGTGCCTTATGTTGTACTCATTAACTAGTGCTACAATAAGGGTTGATGTGAATTGTGCCCCTTGATCAATCACTATTTCTCTTGGGACTCCATATCTTGTGAAAATCTCCTCATAAAGAAAATTTTCAACCTTGTTATCCCTTGCATGCTTCATGGCCTTAACTTCTACCCATTTTGTCACATAATTAGTGCATACCAATATATAAGACTTACCATTTGATGGAGGGTTAATGGATCCTACAAAATCCAATCCTTACTTGTCAAAGGGAGTGATTACTACCTAAGGGAACAATGGTATCTCATTAGACTTGGTTGGTCTTCCCATTCTTTGACATCTATCACATTTTCTGGTATACCTTCCTGCATCCTTGTGGAGTGTTGGCCAGTAATATTCTATGATCAAAACCTTCATTATTGTACTCTTGGCTAAAAAGTGTCCTCCACATGGTTCATTGTGGCATGCATGAAAAATTTCATATGTCTCATCTTCTCTCACACACCTCATAACATGGTCAGGTCCAGTATAAAACAAACATCCAACAATCCAAGAGAAAGGAAAAGATTTTTCAATGAGTGCCCTTTTCTCTCTTGGAGAGAAGTGAGAAGGGATTCTACCTGTGACAAAGTAATTGGCTATGTCAACATACCAGGGTGTTTGTACATTGAGGAAGGATAGATGCTCATAAGGGAAAGAGTCATGTATGGGCTGATTATCTTCTAATGTAGTTAGCCTTGAAAGAAAATCTGCAACATTGGCCTTCCCTGGCTTATCTACAATGGTTATATCAAACTCTTGCATCAACAATAGCCATCTTGCTAATCTACCTATGATCAAAGGTTTATTCATGAGATATATAATGGCTGCATGATTAGTGTGCAAAAATATTTGGTAGCCTATTATGTAATGTCTGAATTTGTTCAGTGCATAGATTACTGCCAACATTTTTTTTTTGTCACTATATAATTGAATTCAACTCCTTGTAAATTTTTGCTGACCAAGTAAATGGAATTTTTAGTAGCTCCTTCTTTCTATCCTAAGACTGCTCCTATGACATAATCTGATGCATTAGCATGGATGTGGAAAGGAAGCTCCCAATTAGGCCCTTTGAGTATAGGAGCATGAGTCAAATATGCTTTTAAGTCAGAAAATACTTTGTCACAGGATTCAGTCCACTGAAATTCAAAATCTTTAGTGAGAAGAGTGTAAAATGGTTCTGCTAACTTGCTAAAATCCTTGATGAAATGCCTATAATATTCTGCATGATCCAAGAAACTCCTAACATCTTTTTGTTTTGCAGGTGTGGGAAAATTTGTGATTACCTCAATCTTTGCAGGATCTACTTGAATTCCCTTATGGGAGATGTAATGGCCAAGAACTACACCTTCCTGCATCATCATGAAGCACTTTTTACTGTTTAAGGACAAGTTTTGGCATTCACATCTCTACAGAACCCTTATGAGATTTTCAAATGCTTAATTAAAATCAACACCATAAGTGGTAAAGTCATCCATATAAATTTCCATGCAATCATGAGAAATGTCTAAGAAGATGCTAATGAATTCCCTCTAAAAGGTTGTAGGTGTGTTGCATAAGCCAAATGGGATCACCAAATAGGAATAGGTCCCCCATGGACAGGTAAATGTAGTATTCTCTTAGTCCTCTAGTGTAATTTGGATCTGGTTGTAGCCGCTGAATCCATCTAGAAAAGAAAAGTATTGATTCCTGCATGTGTGTCCAAAACTTGATCAATGAAGGGTAAAAGAAAGTGGTCCTTCTTGGTGGCAACATTAAGTTCTCTATGATCAACAAAAACTCACCATTTCTCTCCATTCTTGGGCACAATCACCAATGGAGACACCCACTAACTATATGAAATGGGGTAGATAAATCCCGCATCTAGTAAATTCTATAGTTCTCCTTTCACAATCTCTCTTAGTGCAGGGTTAATTCTTCTCTATGGCTATCTTATTCAGGTGAAATTGTCTCTGATGTAAATTCTGTGTGTACAAAGTTTAGGATGAAATCCCTTCATATCATGATAATCCCACACAAATGCATGCTGATGGGTCCCTAATAGGTTTTCCAATAACAATTGTTGTTCTTCATTTAATTTACTATTAACATTCAAATATTTTCCTTCTGAAACCTGTACTTGTGTAGCTAACTCTATCATGGCTGCTTCATTAACACATGGTACCTTTAGCTCATATGGAAACAATGTATGGGACATACCTGTTGTTATAGGAAGTCTATCTATAGGAACAGTGGCTGTAGGAAGAGTGGCTACAGGAAGTCTGTTTGCAGGAACAATGGCTATAGGAAGAGAATCTGTAGGAAGAATGTCTGTAGGAATAGTGTGAAAGTAAATGATGAACTCATAAAGCCTTCCAAGATACAATATACACCTTCAGTATCTTATGCTTCTTAAAATAAATCAGATTTTAATCATCTTGATACAAGCACATACTACTATTCCTTAAAGTGGAAATAGACAGTTTAATTCTCCATGCATTAACCCTTCTAGGAAAGTTGATGTAATTTTAGATCTAAGAAAATTTCAGTAGCATAACATGTAAATTAACATTTCAAGAATGAGAAACACAAAGAATAGAAGAGAGATAGAAAGAAGAGAAGAAAACATGATATACGAGGGGAAAACCCTTTCAGGTAAAAAACCCCACACTCCAAAGAATCAAACCAATGTATTAATCTACAACAATAAGGTTACAATACACTTTAAGGCTTGCAACCTTAACATGGAGACTATATCTTGCTCTTCTGGAGGAAATCCAACAACACTTCAATACCTGCAATCAAACTATGCATTCTACAATGCAAGGCATGCTATTTATAGGAGATACAAGCTTTGAGAGGCTTCTAGAAGAGTTTAGGCATCCAAACCCATGTGGCAATAATATCTCACACCATAGGCATGATTTGGAGATTTGTACAACATTCTCTTACAACTCTTACAGTTGTCATAACATGCAAAACTTCTCTCTCCAAGCTTTGGTTCCTAGCTCATGCTTATAGTGTGTTATGACAAACTCCTTACAAATGTCATATAACATGTGCCATAAAATTTTGTCACATTTACAACACATTCAACAAACAAAGAATAAGTCAAACATGACTCACACTTATTCTTTCACACTTTTGTCATACCCCACTAAGGCACCACACTTTCTCCATTCAAAATATACCTTATGATGCGTCATAGAATATGTCATAAGATGACACCACTTGTCCTAGGTCCATGATTCAAAGATGGGATGCCTACCTCCACATGTAATGAATATGTGTCATACAGTTGCCTCCAATGGGAATGCCACTAGCTAGTGGGTCCCACTTAATGACATGACATTGTAGGAAATTAATTAAAACAAACAAATACAATAATAAATTAAATAATTCAATGTTAGGAATCTAAGGTTGAAACACCTTATTCCCAACATAGTGGCTGCAGGAAGAGCATGCAAAAGTGTCTTGACTGGAGTAGTAGAATGAGAAGATGATTCTTCCTCCACTTCACAATGGTTCTAAATGGTATTAGCCAATACTTCATCCTCATCTTGGAGTTACATGAAAGAGCTTCTACCTAACATCATAAGTTGTGCCACAGAGTTAACTTCCTCAGCCTCTTCACCAACATGTGGCCATATGGGATTATCTTCATCATGAGATGGCTGAGCAGGCAGATAAAGAACAAAGTTTTTAGCGCTCCTCCCAGCTAAAATGGTTATGTCACCTGACAGACATCCAATGTATCCATCTGCAGTTGCTAACCATGGCCTTCCAAGAATAATGGGATACCCGCCTAGTGTAGCTTTAGGAAAAAGAATCATAAAGTCTGCTAGGTACTCCCAGGAGTCTAGAACTACCACAAGATCCTCCACTACACCATCAGGCTTAACAATAGAGCTATCAGCAAGTTGTAGGACAATAGGAGTGGACCTTATGCTTGAGATATTTATTTGTTGCAGGATGTATTTGGTCATTACATTTATTGCTGCCCCTAAATCAATTAGAGAATTCTATACTTGGATTCTGTTTATAACAACTACGACCATAGGACTGCCTGGGTCATTATACTTGGGAATAGTCACTTTTACTAGCATTATGTTAGCTAGCTGTCCCACCACATGAATTGCAGTTGGGTCCTTCTTTTTCCTACCTGGCTTCTTAAGACATACTTCCTTGATTGGCTTGCCATAGATTAGAACATCCTTTATGGACTAAAATAGAGGTATCTGGACACTTATATGCTTCAGCTGATCCAAGATATCTAAAGTTGTATCCTCCTATTCTTCCTTCTTCTTGGAAATTTCCAATCTCTAAGGAAATGGTGGCTCTTGTTCAGTCTGCTTGACTTGGACTGGTTTAGGATTTTTAGGTACACTAGGATGAATTGGATCATTCAGAGGTTCCTCTTCCTCTTCCATAGGGAGCTCAGTGATAATGGGTTTGGAAGGGGCTAGTAGAGTAGTACCTAAACACAAGTGGATATCACTTACATTCACAACATATGCAGGGAATTGATTTGAATTAGTAGAATAGGTAGGTTGCTACTATGGTTTGTTATTTGGATTGGGTGTGGGCTGAGCTGGTAGTTGAGTAGGTTTAGGTGCATTTGAGCTGGGATTAGTAGGTGGAGGAATTATAGTAGGATGCTAGGGCTAAGAAGGTGGCTGCATGTAACCGGTTTTTCTGAGTAGGCCATTGCTCCCCTCCTCTCCATTGATTTGTTTGCTACCAATTCCCTGGAGGTGGCTGCTAATGTCCTTGAAATTGCTGCCAATTCCTCTAAGGTTACTGCCACTAGGGTGGATAACTCTGATGACTGGGCCAAGCATTTGGAGGGTTACACCAAGGATGTGGTGGATATCCTCCATAACTGGGTGTATTTGGGGGCTGCCATTGGTTACCAAAGGAATAAGAATTAAAATATGGCCCAACATAGGATAGTGGATCTGGTGGCATACCTTGTCTAGGAGCCTAATACTTCGTTTGTGCAACATAGTAGTCTTGGTCTTCTTCAATTTGGATTAGCTTGAACTCAGGTGAAACCTGCTTGCTTTCAAGATTAGCTACAATCTTACATCTGCAGTCCTTCTTCTTTTATTTGCAGTGGGGACAATACTTTGTCAACATTGCCTCTGCCTCCTCTTGCTTCTTCTTGGCCTGAAGTGTATCTAGTTGAGTAGCTAGATTATTGTTAATGTCTTGCTTGAAGTATTCCAACAAATGAGTAATCTCCATTCTTTAGACTCCATTGGTAGTTGACTTACCCATGGAAGATTGGTAAGCTCTCCCTTTCTTTGAAGCTGCCCTAGAGTGGTTTTAGAATATTTTGATATCTTCCAAAGGAACTTGGGAAATATCTCCTCCTCCCATGAGGTCCAAAACATCAATGCAGCTATCATTGATTCCTCGTAGGAAAAAAAAACTTCTGTGAGTCTTCATTAAGTGTATGGTGTGGATATTTTTGTAGGCAAAACAAAAACCTTGCAATGTAATCTTCCAGGCTCTCATCTTCCTTTTGCTGCATCCTAAAAATGTCACCTCTCATGTCACTACCTCTGTAATATTCCTTTTATTTCTCAAGGAATTTTGTCTTCATGTCTTCCCATGTTTCCACAGTAGCTCTACCTAGGCTCATGAACCATCTTAGTGCAACCTCTTTCAAAGTGGTAGGAAATAACTTAAGCCGATGGGCATCAGTAGTATAATCATAAATCCTGCAGAGTATGTCAAACTCAAACAAAAAGGTATCTGGATCTTTTGTGATAAGTCCATAAAACTTTGGGGGTGCTGAGGAACGAATGTTATTGATGTTGTCAACTTCATTCTCATGGGAGATGGGGAAAGGAAAAACTGGTTGGTTAGGTCTGTTCCTATTTGCATTGCCCATGCTTGCTTGATGTTTTTCCAAAGCAAAGGGTTTCTCAAGCTGATTTTGATCTTCAGAGGAGACTTCAAAACTAGGCAGATCAGGATATGCATCAACAAAGGGGTGTGGATCTTCTTCTTCTTCTTCTAGTAGATTTTGATAGTGAAGTAGCTAGAATGGATTATGATTGTTAGGAATGAATCTCCCATAAGCATCCCTTCTCCTTCCTCTAGGCATGCGGTATCACTCACTATCATTCAACTCACACAAATAATTGGTAAAGAATAAGGGGGGGTCATTACCTCCTAAACAAGGGTATACTAAGAACAACTTCTAGAAACACTACAACAAGGAAAACTACCAATGACTCCAAAAGACTCCCTAGTTTTACACCATCCCTGACAACGACTTCAAAAATGTTGGCCTCCTACAATGATATTAATAATTAAGCCTTTACAACTGTGAATTAGAGATTGGACATCTAACCTAAATAGCCATTTCAATCATCATGAAGGTGCATTTAACTTGTCAACTCAGGGACGTGAACTTGAAATGGGTCAGCATAGTATGTGCACTAGGAACTCAAAGTAGCCATTTCATTATACAACTAAGGAACACACAATACTGAAAGTAAATTGCTTGAAAAGGAATGAAATGAATGCTGAACATTAATCAATGACTATGCTAATCTGAAATGCATAACAGGAATACAAATCTGAGCAACAAACAAGACACTACTCTGTCTACTTTGGCTACAGGAACAATCACAAAATGGAATTCTAGTGGCTGCAGGAACAGTCGATGCCAATTTCTAACCAAGTACTAAAGATCAAGTAATACTAAACTAATGCTAAAATAAGAAGAGAAATTACTCACCAAGTGGGCCCCATTGGATAAGTATCTACTAAAACTAATGAAAACTCATATGCTCAAACTCAAAAAATTATTTTATTCACTATGAATCACGAGTACACAAGAGTAATGTATCTGTATTACTAAGAAATGGAGAGTTCAATTACAATATAAAATCATGCAACCTCTTGAAGAAGGAGCATCAAATCATTATTTATACTAAAAACTAAATGAGGAAGTCAACTCCACGACTGGGGGGATGCCATTTAGGGAAAATAGAGGAAATGGAGCGCTGGCAATTACACATGTATGGAATCTGGTCAGATATGCAGGTCCAAACACAAATTCAACTCAACATTAATGCCTGTGCATGCTCGATCAATAAATTCCACTACAAGGTAGTTACATTTAGTTGCATGATGAATCCACTACCACCAGCCTCCTTTGGCTTGGAGTGATTCCTTTGCTGGATGTTATGGTGCATGCCCAGCTGACGTTGTCTTCCTTAAATTAGCATATTAAATCTTTTCCTTTGCTGCTGTTCTTATCTCATCCAAATCATTTAGCTACATGATTATTTCTCTTTGTGTCTCAAAAATATCCATCCCCAAATTTACTACAATCCATAGAGTCTTATATTCAAATTCAACTGGCATCATAGCAGTCTTTCCATACAACTCAAATGAGGTGAAACCTTTAGTTGTTTTCCAGGTTGTCCTATAGGCCCAAACTGCTTCTAGTAATCTATTTTCCCAATCCTTTCTATGAATGGCTATTGTTTTAGTCAGAATGACTTCAATTTCTCTGTTGGTCACTTCAACTTGGCCATTAGCCTATGGGTGATAAGTAGACTTCCTGTGCCTTATGTTGTACTCATTAACTAGTAATGCAACAAGGGTTGATGTGAATTGTGCCCCTTGATAAATCACTAATTCTCTTGGAACTCCATATCTTGTGAAAATCTCCTCATAAAGAAATTCTACAACCTTGTTATCCCTTGCATGCTTCATGGCCTTAACTTCTACCCATTTTGTCACATAATTAGTGCACACCAATATATAAGACTTACCATTGGATGGAGGGTCAATGGGTCCCACAAAACTCAAATCCCCACTTGTAAAAGGGAGTGATTACTACCTGAGGGAAAAGTGGCATCTCATCATACTTGGTTGGTCTGCCCATTCTTTGACATCTATCATATTTTCTTGTATAACTTCCTGCATCCTTGTGGAGTGTTGGCTAGTAATATCCTGTTTTCAAAACCTTCATTGTTGTCCTCTTGGTTGCAAAATGTCCTCCACATGGTTCATTGTGGCATGCATGAAAAATGTCATGTGTCTCATCTTCTCTCACACACCTCCTCATGACATGGGAAGGTCCAGTATAAAACAAACATCCAACAATCCAAGAGAAGAAAATATTTTTCAATGAGTGCCCTTTTCTCTCTTGGAGAGAAGTGAGAAGGGATTCTTCTTGTGACCAAGTAATTGACTATGTCAGCATACCAGGGTGTTTCTACACTGAGGGAGGATAGATGCTCATAAGGGAAAGAGTCATCTATGTGATGATTATCTTTTGATGTAGTTAGCCTTGAAAGAAAATATGCAACAACATTGGCCTTCCCTGGCTTATCTACAATGGTTATATCAAACTCTTGCATCAATAATAATCATCTTGATAATCTACCTATGATCAAAGGTTTATTCATGAGATATCTAATGGCTACATGATCAGTGTGCACAAAGATTTGGTAGCCTATTATGTAATGTCTGAATTTGTTCAGTGCATAGATTACTGACAACATTTCTTTTTCTCTTATTGTATAATTGAATTCAACTCCTTGTAAATTTTTGATGACAAAGTAAATGGCCATTTCAAAAAATCCTTCTTTCTGTCTTAAGACTGCTCCTATGGAATAATATGATGCATCAGTATAGATGTGGAAATTAAGCTCCTAATTAGACCCTTTGAGTACATGAGCATGAGTCAAAGCTGCCTTTAAATTAGAAAATGCCTTGTCACAGACTTCAGTCCACTAAAATTTAGGATCTTTAGTGAGAAGAGTGTACAATGGTGTTGCTACCTTTATGAAATCCTTGATGAAATGCCTATAATATCCTGCATGACCCAAGAAAATCCTAACATCTTTTTGTTTTGCAGGTGTGGGAAAATTTGTGATTACCTCAATCTTTGTAGGATCTACTTGAATTCCCTTATGGTAGATGTAATGGCCAAGAACTACACCTTCTTGCATCATCATGAAGCACTTTTCACTGTTTAAGATCAAGTTTTGGTCTTCACATCTCTATAGGACCCTTCTAATATTTTCCAATGCTTGATTAAAATCAACACCATAAGTGGTAAAGTCATCCAAATAAATTTCCATGCAATCATGAGAAATGTCTGAGAAGATGCTAATGACTGCCCTCTAAAAAGTTGCAAGTGCATTGCATAAGCCAAATGGGAGCACCAAATAGGAATAGGTCCCCAATGGATAGGTAAATGTAGTCTTCTCATGGTCCTCTGGTGCAATTTGGATCTAGTTGTAGCCGCTTAATCCATCTAGAAAAGAAAATTATTGCTTTCTTGCAAGTGTGTCCAAAACTTGATCAATGAAGGGTAAAAAAAGTGGTCCTTCTTGGTGGCAGCATTAAGTTCCCTATAATCAACACAAACTCACCATTTCCCTCCCTTCTTGGGAAAAATCACCAAAGAAGACACCCACTTACTATCTAAAATGGGGTAGATAGATCCTACATTTAGTAATTTCTGCACTTCTCCTTTCACAATCTCTCTTAGTGCAGGGTTAATTATTCTCTGTGGCTATCTTTCTGGGTTGCAATCATCTTTGATGTAAATTCTATGTGTACAAAGTTTAGGATCCAATACCTTCATATTATGATAATCCCATACAAATGCATGCTGATGGGTCCTTAATAGGTTTTCCAATAACAATTGATGTTCGTCATTTAATTTACTATTAACATTCAAATATTTTCCTTCTAACACTTGTACTTTTGTAGTTAACTCTATCATGGCTACTTCATTAACACAAGGTACCTTTAGCTCATATGGAAGAAATGTATGAGATATACTTGTTGCTATAGGAAGTATGTCTGCAAGAATAGTGGCTGCAGGAAGAGTGGCTGTAGGAAGTCTTTCTACAAGAATAGTGGCTGCATGAAGAGAATCTATAGGAAGAATGTTTGCAGGAATAGTGGCTGCAGGAAGAGCAGGAAAAAGTGTCTTGACTGGAGTAGTAGAATGAGAAGATGATGCTTCCTCCACTTCACAATGGTTCTAAATGATATTAGCCAATAATTCATCCTCATCTTCGAGTTGCATGAAAGAGCTTCTACCTAGCATCATAAGCTATGCCACAAAGTTAACTTTCTTGGCCTCTTCACCAACATGTGGCCATATCTAATTATCTTCATCATGAGATGGCTGAGCAGGCGGATAAAGAACAAATTTTTTAGTGCTCCTCCCATCTAAAATGGTCATGTCACTTGACCGAAATCCAATGTATCCATCTACAGTTGCTAACCATGGCCTTCCAAGAATAATGGGATACCCACCTAGTGTAGCTTTAGGAGAAAGAATCATAAAGTCTGCTGGGTACTCCCAGGAGTCTAGAACTACCACAAGATCCTCCACTACACCATCAGGCTTAACAATAGAGCTATTAGTAAGTTGCAGGACAATAGGAGTGGACCTCATGCTTGAGATATTTAGTTCTTGTAGGATGTCTTTGGTCATTACATTTATTGCTGCCCCTAAATCAATTAGAGCATTATTTACTTGGATTTTGTTTATAACAACTACTACCATAGGACTGCCTGGGTCATTATACTTGGGAATAGTCACTTTTCCTAGCATGATGTCAGCTAGCTATTTTACTACATGAACTGTAGTTGGGTCCTTCTTTTTCCTACCTAGCCTCTTAAGACACGCCTCCTTGATTGCCCTACCATAGATTGGAACATCCTTTATCGCCTGAAATAGAGGTATCTAGAAATATATATGCTTCAACTGATCCAAGATATCTAAAGTTGTATCCTCCTTTTCTTCCTTCTTCTTGGAAACTTCCAATCTCTTAGGAAATGGTGGCTCTTGTTCAGTCTGCTTAACTTGGACTGGTTCATAATTTTTAGGTACACTAGGCTGAATTGGATCATTCAGAGGTTCCTCTTCCTCTTCCATAGGGAGCTCAATGATAATGGGTTTGGAAGGGCCGATAGAGTAGTACCTGAATGCAAGTGGATATCACTTACACTCAGAACATATGCATGGAATTGATTTAAATAAATAAAATAGGTAGGCTGCTGCCGTGGTTTGTTATTTGGACTGGGTGTGGGCTTAGCTG
Organism: Sequoia sempervirens; assembly: GCA_007258455.2. Classification (NCBI taxonomy): domain Eukaryota; kingdom Viridiplantae; phylum Streptophyta; class Pinopsida; order Cupressales; family Cupressaceae; genus Sequoia; species Sequoia sempervirens. The sequence continues at coordinate 146,330 of VDFB02267692.1, read as the reverse complement.
GTAGTTGAGTAGGTTTAGGTGCATTTGAGATGGGATTAGTAGGTGGAGGAATTATAGTAGGCTTCTGGGGTTGTGAAGGTGGCTGCATGTAACTGGTTGTCTTAGTAGGAAATTGCTGCCCTCCTCTCCATTGATTTGTTTGCTGCCAATTCCCTAGAGGTGGCTTCCAATGTCCTTAAAATTGCTACCAATTCCCCTGAGCTTGCTACCACTAGGGTGGAGAACTCTGATGATTGGGCCAAGCATTTGGAGGGTTACTCCAAGGATGCAGTAGATATCCTCCATAATTGGGTGGATATGGGGGCTGCCATTGGTTACCCGAGGAATAGGAATTAAAATATGGCCCATCATAGGATAGTGGATCTAGTGGCATACCTTGTCTAGGAGCCCAAGGCTTCCTTTGTGCAACATAGTAGACTTGGTCTTCTTCAATCTAGATTGGATTGAACTTAGGTGGAACCTGCTTGCTTTCAAGATTAGCTACCATCTTACATTTGTAGTCCTTCTTTTTTCTATAATGGGGGCAATACTCTGTCAACATTGCCTCTACCTCCTCTTGCTTCTTCTTGGCCTGAAGTGTATCTAGTTGAGTAGCTAGATTATTGATAATGTCTTGCTTGAAGTCTGCCAATAAATGAGTAATCTCCATTCTTGAGACTCCACTGGTAGTTGACTTACCCATGGAAGATTGGTAAGCTATCCCTTTCTTTGAAGCTTCCCTAGAGTAGTTCAGGCATATTTTCTTGATATCTTCCCAAGGAACTTGGGAAATATCTCCTCCTCCCATGAGGTCCAAGGCATCACTGCAACTATCATTGATTCCTCTTAGGAAAAACAACTTCTCGGAGTCTTCATTACGTGTATGGTGTGGATATTTTTGTAGGCAAAACAAAAACCGTGCAATGTAATCTTCTAGGCTCTCATCTTCCTTTTGCTGCATCTTGAAAATGTCACCTCCTCTCATGTCACTGCCTCTACAATATTCCTTGTATTTATCAAGGAATTTTGTCATGTCTTCCCAAGTTTCCACAATATTTATGCCTAGGATCATGAGCCATCTTAATGCATCTGCTTTCAAAGTGGTAGGAAATAACTTAAGTCTATGTGCATTAGTAGTACAATCATAACTCTTGTAGAGTATGTCAAACTTAAATAAAAAGGCATCTGGATCTTCTGTGTCAAGTCCATAAAACTTTGGGAGTGCTGAGGTAGGAATTTTCTTGATGTTGTCAACTTCATTTGGATGGGAAATGGGGAAAGGAAAAGCTGGTTGGTTAGGTCTGTTCCTATTTGCATCACCCAAGCCTACTTGATATTGTTCCAAAGCAAAGGGGTTCTCAAGCTAATTTTGAGCTTCAGAGGAGACTTCATAACTAGTTAGATCCGGATATGTATCAACAAAGGGGTGTGGATCTTCTTCTTCTTCTTATGGTAGATTCTGATAGTCAACTAGTTGGAATGGATTATGATTGTTAGGAATGAATCTCCCATAAGCATCCCTTCTCCTTCCTCTATGCATGCGGTATCACTCACTATCACTTAGCTCACACAAAGAATTGGTAAAGAATAAGGGGGTATCATTACCTCCTAAATGAGGGTATACTAATAACAACTTCCAAAAACACTACAACAAGGAAAACTACCAATGACTCCAAAAGACTCCCTAGTTTTACACCATCCACGACAACGACACCAAAAATATTGGCCTCCTACAATGATCTTAATAACTAAGCCTTTACAACCATGATTTAGAGATTGGACATCTAACCTGAATATCCATTTCAATCATCATGAAGGTGCATTTAACTTGTCAACCTAGGGACGCGGACTTGAAATGGGTCAGCACAATATGTGCACTAGGAACTCAAAGTAGCCATTTCATTCTATAGCTAAGGAACACACAATACTGAAAGTAAATTGCTTGAAAAGGAATCAAACGAATGTTGAACATCAATCAATGGCTATGCTAAACTAAAATGCATAACAAGAATACAAATTTGAGCAACAAACATGACACTACTATGCCTGCTTTGGTTGCATGAACAATCATAGAATGGAATTCTAGTGGCTGCAGGAATAGTCGATGCCAGATTTCTAAGTAAGTACTAAACATCAAGTAATACTAAATTAATGCTAAACTAAGAAAATAAATTACTCACCAAGTGGGCCCCCTTGCATAAGTATCCACTAAAACTAATGAAAAATCAGATGCTCGAACTTAGAACTTTATTTTATTCATTGTGAATCATGAGTATAAAAGAGTAATGTATATGTATTACTGGAAATTGAATCATGCAACCTCCTGAAGAAGGAGCATCAAATCATTATTTATACTAACAACTTAACGAGGCAGTCAACTCCACAACTGGGAGGATGCCATTTAGGGAAAACAGAGGAAATTGAGCGATCACGATTATGCATGCATGGAATCTGGTCAGGCATGTAGGTCCAAATGCAAATTCAACTTAGCAATAATGCCTGTGCATGCTTGATCATTAAATTCCACTACAAGGTGGTTATGTTCAATTGCATGAAGAATCTTTTGCCGTCGGCCTCCTTTGACTTGGAGCGATTCCTTTGCTGGACATTATGGTGCATGCCTAGCTGGCGGTGTCTTCCTTAACTTAGCATATTAAATCTGCATGGAGAAGTCAGTACACATAATAACTGCACATCTATAACCACGTTAAGGAACATTCATTAACCACATGCAAAATCAATATACATAATCCACATATTATGCCAAATATCATTAAAGCTTGCAGAGATAGGATTAAGTACAATGTCAATGGTTTGGGGAAAACATTATGAAAATATGGAAATTTAACATTAAAGTCCATGAAATCTACCAACAAATAAACTATAGATTCTACCCAAAATTGAAACAAAAACTAGGCTCATAAGCATATTCAGAAATACACTTGAGAAATTTGCCTAGATGACCTACTTTGGAGGGTCACAATTTGGAGCCTATTGATTTTCAAGTGAAATACCTTTTTGGACTCACTCATATGACATATGTGAACATGCATGTCAATTTTCAGCTTTCCATGATGACTTTTGATAGGGTTTTGAAAAGCGAAGCTGGAGGGTTTTGGCACTTTTCTACTATTTATAAATTCTTTGTTTTGCGAAGTAGCCTCCTATTTGAGCATTAATTTCAAAAATGGATGCATATCAAGATAAAAGGGTTGTTTTTCTTAATTATCCACACATTCGTGTACTCCCATGTCAGTTTTTCAGAGCTTCATGAGCTGATTTGCAAATTTTACTAGGTCAAAACCAAATGCAATTTATTCAGTTTTGCACCTGCATTTTTTGAGATTGTCCAAAGAGGTCAACTTCAACCATCAATACCTTTTTACGGGTGATGATTCAAGAAAATATCTCTCACACATGTGCTCAGTGTACCAAAATGATCCTTTTTTTCTAGTGGTAGCTCGCTAGGAGTTGATTCAGTATTTTTCAAAATGGTGACTCTGGTGAGTTTTAATTGGTTCTGAATAGCCTGTTGGTGCAGAAAGTTCAACTCAACAACTTTGACAATAAATATCTTTCACCTCATGATCCATTTCTCTGAGCCATCTATTGCACTCCATTCTCAGGTTAGATGTTTGCTTGCTTGCAAGTTTTCATTTCTCCTGGAGGTCGTTTGACTGCTTTTCCTGAGTGATTCTAGAGCCCACCTGGCCATTATGATCACTATTAAAAAGTGCCTAAAGGAAGATCTTAATAACAACCTAGTTTATTATTTCACTTTAGAAGCATTCATGAGTTTCCTCAGATCAATTTGAGCATGAATTTTCTTTTATAACGATTTTTTTATTATCCAGGCCCATATGGGGACCCAATGTGCTTCACATGGTTATGGGGGAAAGTCAAGATGTGTATTGTTCACAAGGTTCTTTGAGGCCCTTTTGAGGATTCTTTATAGTATCAGGCTCCAAGAGATTGAGTACATTAATTGGTCTATTGCAATGCATGATTCAGGTTCATGATTTTGTTGTCTGAAAGACTAAAGCCATCTTGTCTTGCTCAAAGTTCTTGACTGGATTGACATGGTTTGTTCAAAGAGGGCTTACTTTAGGGAGTGGAACATCTCAAGGGTAAAAGCATAAGATAGAAATGAAAATGTTTCATTTGAGCCACCATTGAATAAAATCACAACACTTTTAATCTGATAAGTAGCTTGAATAACCACATGATGTTGGAGAAGCAAGTGTTAGGGATTCTTAAATATGTGGACACCTACAGATTCTTTTGGCCATGATTTAAGTTTTTATTAAAGAGTGATTTAATTTTATTTTGATTAAGGATGCATTATAGTATGGCTTGAAAAGCCAACAGTGTCATTTTGGTTGCATGAAACCATCAACAATTGGCCGGCTCAATAGTGAAACTCATCAAATGCTTTATGCGTAATTCTGTGTGATGGATTAGCAGATCCACTAAAGGCACCATTTTATTGATAGGAAGATATTTATATTATGTTGAGGTGCCACTAACACATTGTTAAAGGGAGGAATATACACATACATTGAATGTGTATAAAAACTATTCAAAGAAATCTTCTGCTGTCCACATGATGAGAGCATGTACATAGTGTGTGGAACTATACACAAGGCACAAGAATTTTTTACCATCACGCCTCAAACAAAATGAAAGGGAAATGCACAAAATGAATGTGTTGTTGAAAAGTCTTAGTAACTTTCAAACAAATGCCATAGGAGAGACAATGCAACAAAGAATGGAAGAGGCTCCATAATATATACAAATGGGCTTCTTAACTTTGAAGGAGGAGAAGGCTCTTACTGCACGAGCTGGAATGCAGAATAAGGGTGTGGGCTATAGTCTAAATAATTGATGCCCTCACACCAATTTGAGGGGCTCGAGTGAAGAATGACAAGGGAAAAGGCCCCCAAATTGTAGGGCATATGCAAAGATATGTTAAAAACACTTCAGAAACTCTGAAGCTAGTGCAAATGGAATGCTGGGATAAGGTGGGCATCCATCAAAGTATGGAAGATAGAAAGGTGTTTGAATAAAGTTCCATTGAATTCCATAGAGGAGAAATGCACATAGAAAGGATGCATTGAAAAATCTCTGAAGTTTCAAGCGAATGCAATTGGGGTGCACTATAAATGAGTTGCATTGAAGGCTTCAAAAATATTTTAAACAAATGGAAATTTATTCTTCCTTCCCATGCCAAAGGAGGTGGGGTAAGCCCGTGCCAAGTGATTGAATGTTATGAGAGCAAGATACACACAATGGATGTGTTGAAAAGGTTTGAGAAGCTCCATGAATGTTTGACCGCCATTGTCGTGACATTGTAGAAAGCTGAGAAAAAGGATAAATTAGGGATTTTTTCCTTGTCGCCCATCATTGGTCTTTGCCTCCTTTTGCAAGCTCAATTAGCGATGCAATATGGATGTGTGATGATGAATTCCTATGTGCCCTCGTTGTGGGTCTGAATCCCCATTCTCTCATTTAACTGGCGATGAGCGATGGTGCTCATCTCCCATAGTGGGTTGGTCTCCCATTTTGCATTGCATCACGCGCAATATACTGGAGGTGAGCGATAATTGAAAAGGGTGTGGTGGGCCTGATCAACTCTGATGGTAGAAATTTTTAAAAAGTTAATGTTTCCTTGGTATATGTTTTAAGGCCCCCAACAAAATATCTTTTAAATGGTATTAAGCATGATCTTTGCTGGGCGGGGTAAATAGAACTAGTGATATTTTATTCGAAGGGAGCGAAAATGATTTTACTCATTTAGTGAAAATACATTCACTAAAGTGTTGGGTAAAAATGCAAAATGACATGGAGTAAAATACACGGGGTGAAATTTTTATTTGGCCCATCCAAGGGAAAAGTTAGATGCTGGAGATAAATATGTTAATGCAAGATGAAAATTTTTTGACAACAGGATGTGGTTTATAAAGTGAATTTATTATTCATTTTATGAATAATTTTTTATTTGGCTAGACGTGAAATTTAACTGCAGAAACAAAGAAATCAATAGAGTTTTACTGGAGGAGTAAAATGAATTTTCAGCTGTAGGGGAGCCGGGTGAGATATTTTCATCGACAAATGAATTTACTATTCGAAGGGGTAAATAGGAAAAATTGGAGGAAAATTTTGTTGCTGGAAGTGAGAAGAGAGATGATTTTAAATTTTTTCATTAACAGAGATGAAGCTTCCAGTTGTCCTTTGTTGATTCATTTTAGGGTTGCTCATGTGTCTTCTATTTTCTTTATCTTCTCAATTTTCTCTCATTGTAAGGGTTCAATTTTGAAGTCTCTAGAGGTCTGGGTAGAAATTTCCTCAAGATGGAAGCATAATGTAAATGATGTAAATGAATGGACAATATATTGTCCTGGTTAGGAGTTAAGTTTGACAGTCTTAAATTAGTTTTATAAAGTTACTAATGTTCAAGCAATTTTTAGCTCTAGGACAATGCTCTCCTCTGTATTCTCTTTTGCAAATTATGAATGAAAATATCAAGGGTATTTTCATTTATCTTCAATGGTTCAATTGAATGTATGACTCTATTTTGGCTTTAACTCAAAGAGTTAATTAAATGCTTGAGGAGAGTCATAGATTTGTAAAGAGTTGCTCAGGATTTGATAAGAAGTTTTGTTGTAGGCACAGTGAGTTCTCATATTGCAAAGCTTTATGACAATAATAAACACATTTATGAATTCAGTAGTTGATATATTACTTGTTTTTGCATGATTGACTCCGTTTTCCAATTGATGAAGCACTGACCCATTTGTTGACAATAATGAAACAATTGAGTTGATCATACTTTAGATTTGGGATTCAAATGAGAATAAAATTATAAATCATTAAATCTTTCAATTATGATGTATGTGCTATAAAGAGTTATTCGTCTCCTAGAATTAGGTGGTTATTTGCTTGAAGGTTTTCCAAGCCATCAACAAATAATATCTATTTGCATTGAGTAGGAATAATTCTGTGTTGAAGTGTTCTTGAGGAATGAAGATATCAAATGAACACAAGAAGGAATACCCTCCTTGGTCCCATAGAGCCTAAAGAGTAGGGGTAAAATCCTGAAAGTTTTTACCCGTTAGTTGGCCACTATTCCTTGGTGATTTTTGAACATAGAGGTTGGAATCCCCTTAGAAGATTCCAAGGTTAGTTGGAAAAATCACCAAAAAATTGGTTTCTCTACTGGGAGTGTTGAGGGTCAAAGCAATAGGACAACATTAAACAAAATATTATTATTCTATTTCTCGTGAAAGAGAAAGATAACACATGGTGACCTAACTCCCAAGGTCCTGGTAATTGGTTCTCAATTATGCTGCTATCACTCAGTGGTCGATATAACTATAATGTTCAAGGGGCCTTTGCTGGTAACAAGGAACAAGACTACATAACATCAATTAGTCTACATTGGGGGGGGTTTAAATAAAAGAAAAATAAGAATCAAAGCTTCAAATCAAAGAAACATGAGTATTACATATCCAGACATGCATATCAATAATGAGTGTTTATTCCACCTAACCACAACTATATCAAGATGAAATCAATAGAATAAACTATGCTACTGCATACATCCATAATGCTAATTCAAATACCATCAACATTCACTAAACTTTATTCAAACAAATCACTCAATCATCATCTAAAACACATATCAAATGAATATGATAACAACTTCATCCATAGATAACCCAATGATATAATATTGAATCCAATTCCTTCTATTGACTTTCATCAAATAAGTAACACTTAAGCACAACAAAATAACTAGCATATGGATTGATTATGTACCATTAACCTTATCAAAATAGATCCAAAATTTTAAAAAAATAACATGAAAATGTATGAAAAACTGTAAAATAACCAAGTTTTACTAAACTTTTAGAGTATCTCTCCTAAAACATAGAAATCCTAGATCTAATCTCTATTTTTTTTTCTCTATCATCAAGTGGCTGATCTTTCTTCAATTAGTCAACCTTTTCAAAGTAGAACCTAATAATACATATAGGGTGCTACATGCACAAGTTTCTCAATTATCAATCTAGATCCATAATTAATGGAGCTGAAATTGAACACAAAAGTGGATTGATGAACCCTTGTTCTAAGGTTGATTACTCTGTTGTGCCAAAAATAAATCTGATATTCCAAGAAGAAAGTGAAACCGACAGATCAAACTCAGAGTTGAGCTTATGTCAAAACCCACAAAAAGAGGAGAAACAAAGATATGGCATGTGATGACAAGAGTCAGTTCACTCCTGCATTGAATGCTCAATGATGTACTCATCATAATTGGAGAGTACTTGTTGAAGAGTACCTAAATCAGGTCCATCCAACCAATCATTTTCAAATATGATCCTTTCAAATTCTATAGAAACCAACCTTTGTATCTCCTTTAACTTGATTAATTCCTTTCTAGCAGTTCTTGTCTCCTCCCTGATATCCATAAATTGATCTAATAATAGATTCTCCCCATCGTCCCCCTTTTGCATAATTTCCTCAAACCTACCCCTCCATCTCTCCCTTAGCTTATCCAAAGATAGGCCTTCTTTTCATGAGGAATCTAGGTTAATTAAAATGGCCACAATTGCCTCCAATTCAACCATCTGTTGATTCAAATCTTTGCTCATTTCTCGAACTTCTTCTTGATTCCCATGAATAGTCTTAGACTTATACCTTATGATGCTCACAGTTTTTTCCACAAAATATGCATTATCATGCTCAAGAATTAAATATTCTAGAAATGTGGACTTGGGGATTTTTCCAATATCTTCAAGCTTTTTAACATATTCCTTGTATTCATCATCCTGCTTATTTAGATCCTTGGCCTGCTGATCTAGATACTCTACCAATTCAAGAGCAGCCTTATGGATTTTAAAACCTTCAATGAGAACATCATCAACCTCCTGGTTGAGCTTGTCCAACCATTTATCCATCATTCCTACCTTGCTTTTCATTTGAACCAAATCATCTGCTTCCTTCTTTGTTAACAAAACTAGGGATTCAGGAAGAGCAGCTTGTTGGGAAATGGGACTTGAAACATATTTCAAAAACCTATAGAGCTGATCCAATTGAGCCTTAAGCTCATCCTTCCTTTGTTTATCTTAGATCATCTGAGATTTAGTTGAAGAGGCCACAATATCAATCAAACTCATTTGTTGGTTTCTTGTAGGCCTTCCCAAATTTATCGCCCCCAACTGATAATCAGTGATTTGCATATCATCACGGTTCTTCTCCATTATGGGTATGACACATTCAACAACAATATCTTTAGCATCAGTGAGCCTAGTAGAGTGAAGAACCCGAGCCTTCTTTTTAGGTTTCTCCTTCTCAATTTCTTTCATCATCTCCTCCCAATTCAACGGCTTTGGTTGAACAACTTGTTTTCTTTCCAAGTCCAGTTTTAACCAAGTAGGAGCAATAGGAGTAGTGGCTACCTGGGCTAAAGAAGAAGCAACAATAGTGGAAGACAAAGGTTGTAACAATGTAAGCCCCGGTTGAGAATCAACTTCCTACACATTTTACTGATCACTTTGTTCCTTTTCTTGTGTTAACTTTTCTGCTTCCTCCTTATCCTTCTGCTCTTGCAACCTTTTAGCCTCCAACTCCTACTCTAAACATTCCTCTTCCACTTTCTTTTTCTCTAACATTTTATCTCGCTGCTTCTTCAGCTCTTCAACATAGTCCCATGCCTCTTTAGACTTCTTTTCATATTCAACAATCTCGACAGCCTCTTTTCCCCTTTTCAAATGTTCTTGTTCTTCCCTCTTGCTATAAGCTTCTTCTTGTGCCTTGAGCTTAGCCTCAAGAGCTTCTTTCTCTCTTCTCTGCTGGGCCTTTTCCTCTTCAAGGTTGTGAATCTTCTGCTGCATCATCAACTTATCTCTCTCTTCTTGTATCTTGAGCTCCTGCTCCTTTTGTTGTTGCTGCTGAGCTAATTCATCATCCTTGACCTTATCTTCCAACTCCTTCTACTTGACCGCCAATTCAGATTGTTCCTTGGCTTTCTCCTCTTGTTGCTTAGTTAATGTCTTAGCCTGTGCTTTGTCATCAACTTCTCTTTTTGCATCTTCAAAGAGTTTCCACTAATCTTCCTCAGTCAATATGTGTTCGGTCCCTACATCATCTGTCATATCAAGAGATGTTAATACATGATGCCCTTTATCATATGGAGTCTTTTCTGAATCTTTTTCTACATTATGTATCTCAATTTCATCCTCCATTTTCTTTAAGACCTCTGCTTCATCATGGAGGGCTCCCTTTGGTGATTCTTGACCTAGTTGTTGTGTATCAGAGGGCTGAGTAGATACCTCCCCTACAACAGATGTAGAAGCCCCCACCTCTGCAATTGTTTCATCTTCCTACACCTCTGGAAGGTCTTGAGGGACCACCTCCTCTTGTGTATTAGAAGGCATAAACTCTAAGGGTTCCTTAGGTTCCATATTTCTCTTTGCCATTTTATGTCCTTGGGTGGTACCTACAACTTTCCTCTTCTTAGATGATTGAACCTCAATTTGATTAGCCCTCAAACTCACCCAGTGAATACTCCTATCCAACACTGGTCTTGAAATATGCTTTATGTCAATTGTCTCCTTAGCATTCTAGTCTACTGGATCAAGATCTTTAGTACCAATCTTGTCTGCATTATACCTAGGATGCAAAACTATCCCATCATCAGACAACGTTTCTGGAATGTCTTCCTTTATCCCAAACTCAACCATAAGTGGGATATGTATCCTTTCATAATTCCTTTTCCTAAGGTCATATTCATCCTGCAAGTCCTCCCAAAAATCCTTCAATAGATTAAAGTTCTTATCAAAGACACTAGGAAGAAAAGCCCTCAACTTGTGCTTGGGCTCATTGTGCTTCCTCGCAGTGTACAAGCCCAACTTTAAATAAAATAATTCATCACAAATGGCCTTAGCTGCCTGAATGTGTGGACAACTAAAGACTCCCATCCTCATTGGAAATTTATGGCAACCATTCTTGTGTTTGTTTCCAAACTTGTAATTAATAGCCAAGGCTTGATAAATAAACTCCATTAGAATGATCTTATCACCACAACATCTAGGTAGCAAATGGGGGTGACCATCAAAGCACGCTAACATAAAATAGGTGAATGTGGGGTACTGGATAAACCAATTCCCCCACTCATTCACAAAAGCCATTGCTTCCCTGCTAAGCCTATATCCTGCATCACCATTAAGCTTGTTAATAATAACATAAAGAAAGGCATCATTTACCCTTCTATAATGTTGCTCTGATGCCTGCAAGGTGAGTTGATTATAATACTCCTACACTCTCTTTTGTCCTTGGGCTTCCCCCAATATACCCACTGTTTGAAGTCCAGGAAAAATCCCCATTCAAGCAGCTGCATAAACTACATATGAGGTCATAAAGAAACACTTGGTTTCTCAAATTTTATCATTTGATTGTGAATGTTGTCTGATACTATCATTGACTAGTCAAATTGTTGCCTCCCATCCAAAATAGTTTGGATAAAAGGAAAAATCCATTCCTTAAATAGTGAAGCATCTCTTTTTCCAAACACCCTAGAAAGGAACATGATTATATTTGCAATCTCTTTACTAAAGTATACCCTCTTAGGATGGTCTGGAAGCTTGGTTAGAGAATTCTTCTCCACCCTCATCTAAGTCTTATTCATGTGAGACCTATTCTTCTCCTTATTATCACTGTAAAGCTTCAAAACCTCCGCCTCATTCAATTGCCTAGGATTCCTGGGATCAGGCATATTAAATAGGAATTTGATCATTTGAGGCGTGATGTCAATAATACCCTTCACATCCACACACTACCTAGTAGCAGGATTATATGCACCAGCTGCTGCAAGAATCAACTCCAGACATTGGACAGATAAGGGGAAGAGTGCAACATGTGCCATCCTGGATTGAACAATACTTTCCATCCTTCTTGTGACTTGCTCCTCGGTGAATGTATCCTCATGCAATTCTTCATAGTTAAAAGGGCCCAAATTGGTGTCAGTAATTCAGCCCAGTCAAAATCAATTTTGCTAGTTGTGAGGGAAAATTCCCAATGCTTACATCTCAAACGGAAGTTGTTCCACCTTGATCTTCTTTGGTCTAACTCCTTGCCATGAAGTTTCACCCGGTTGGCTTCTCTGAGAAGCCTCATCTGATGCACCTGACATTTCTTGATTTCTGTAGCAAATTTCTGTATTAGATGAACAAAACATCCAAGTTAATCAATCATACAATCCCTTCTCTACCCCCCTAAGATAATATTTACTTAGTCAAACTCTGCCTTTATCAGAGGTGTAACCGTAGAAGTATTAGGCATAAAAGATATCTCTTATCATGTGGCGGGGCCGGGATCAAAACCAGACAAGAACCAAAATGGGGTCAGAATCAGGACCAGAACGAGAACCGAACCAAAACTAATTGTTAGTTCCCAAACTCAACTTCCACCCCAGATCTGGTTCCAAACAAGAACAAGTATAAAGACACATCATAATGAACAAGAGCAAAATAATTTCAAGAAATAAAGAGTATTTCAAACAAGGTACAGTCATATGAATTTTAAACCTTGGGTCACATGGTCTTCAAAGGAAACTAGGAATAGCATAGTTTGACCCCTCCAACAGCTCCATTGTGAAAAAGACAATTTCAACCCTAAAAAAGATCATTTTGCAAAGGTTATCGAGAGCAAAACCCTAGTTCTCTTGACATGCCATTTCTGAAAACTAGGGCATAACAAGAATCCCACACCGACAACACAGAATCGACGCAGGAAGACCAAAAAAAGAGTTTCAAAATGAATTTTCATCACCTAAGAAAGGAAACTCCATCAAAAATTGAAACCCTAGTTAACACTAGGGCATGAAAAAATGGACCTGTCATGAAAGTGATAGCAGAACAAACAACAAAACAAAATGATAAACCAAAAATAGAACGAGATAGAAAAGAAAGGACAAAAGAAACAAAACAAGAAACAAAAAACACGAATGAGCGGATAAATTTATAAAAAAAAACTCTCCTGTGAATACACTAAAACAAAACACCTGAAAGAACAAACAGGAGACAGAAAAGCAAAGAAACCTACCTCAAAACGCTCCTCAGGGCTGGTCAGAATTTAGCCAAGATTCTCTCTGCAACTCGCCTCTGAGATCAAATCAATCCTCTCAAGACTTTCCTGGCTATGGTTTGCTTAAACACCTCGAATAATAATGATAATGAGCCAGTTTAAACATGATTAAACCTTTAATTGAATGCCATAAATGCGGTAGATCAGGGACAAATCCAATGATGAGAACAAATATTTAAGTTCAAGTCCAGTGAACATCAAAAGGTAAGGCGGATGCAGATTGGGTTTGTGACAAGATAAAGAAACCTACACAAAGTTCCTTACTTAATTTCCAACCCCGGATCCGGTCCCGAGAAAGAAGACCGACTGAAATGAGACACAAAAGGATGGGGACGGGGCCAAAATTGAAATGGAACTTTATAAAGTTCAAAGTTAAATTATGGGTCCGAGTTTGGTTCCGCCCAAGAAGTAAAGAAAAAAACACACAAGCACAAGGGAAGTGAGACCAGAACAAAAACCGAACCCGGCCCAAACAACCAAGAACAACAACACACAAAAGAGCAGGGTCGGAGTCGGAATGAAGACGCAACTTGGAACTCTAAAACTTCCAACTTAAGTTCCAGTTCCAGTTCTGGTTCCGCGAGGGAAAAAAACAAACGCAAGAAAAAGGACTAACAATTCAAGGGATAAAACAACCCAATATTTGTTGAAAACAACCAACAAACAAAGAAATCCAAACAATAGAGAAGATGAAATTAGAGTCAAAACGAGATCCAAACTAGGAACTTTGTAAAGTTCCATGTTTAGTTTTGGTTTTGAACCTGCCTATGCCAGAGCAAAAGAGGGACTTAGGAGAAAAAAAACAACTCCTAAGACCCAACCAAACAACCAAAGGCAAACAAAACAAAAAGGGGGACCCATTTTGTTTCAAAATAAAATGGGGTGGTTAGGAAAGGCATAACAGGGAGAAGTAGAGAAGTATCCATTTGCAGAGAGTCAAATATTTGGTGTATTTGAATGTCTTTGTTCAAATAATTGTGCAGTTCTTGGACCTAGAAAGGATTTTTCTGTAGCAAAGATCAAAGGATTTGAGTGTGACTCTGCTATTGGAGAAGACTTAGAACAAGATTTAATCTTCAAGTTTATTCGTCTGTGAAAAGAGGTGGCGACTCTGTTTAAGAACCAGTTGAATTGTGAAGAAAATTTCTAGATTTGCATAATTTGCAGTTAGGAAGAAAAGTTAACAAATGCTACAAAGTTTCCATGTATTCTCATAACTTTAGATAAAGCATTATCTTGTTTGAAAGAAGTTTGTGAGAAATTTTCAAGACCTGAGATCATAAAGGGTTCCCTATTAGATGATATTGCATTAAGAAAGGGAATACTGGTAGTTCTTTTCATACTTGTAAAGTGTAACATGCACTATCTGTAATAATTTGAGAAGTATGTCATACTTTTGAGTTCTACCTTTTAGAAGGTTTCCCTATGAAATAGCAAGTAAAAGGATGTAGGGCAGACAATCTTTACCAAGCCCTCAAAGGGATTTCTCTATTGAAAGGTATATGCCATTGGTTTTTAGTGGCATTAAAGGTTTCCCAAACCCGATTCCTAAAAATATTAGGAAGTATTTTCCCAAATTCATAGGGAAAATTTTTGAATCAGCCTCTAAGCATCTACAAACATTCATAGATGTGATGGCAGATTATGAAGTGAATCATGAGGACGTTGTCATGAAGCTATTTGTTTAATCTCTGAAGGATGATGCCAAAGATTGGTTCTCATATTTACCAACATGTTTGATAGCTTCATGGAATCAGTTTATGACAACCCTTGTTAAACAATTTGGTGAAAGGGTAAGTCTAAGTGTGGTAAGGAAAAAAATTATGGAAATCCATATAAGTGAAGATGAATCGGTCCCTATTTTCAATCTTCAATTTACAAAGGAAATCGGGGAAATTCTAGAAAATATAAGACCGAATGATGTTGAATGCTTGGTTGTGTATATAGGAGCATTTGACAGTAAGATGGGCTTCTTGTTAAGAGATAAAGAGCCTGTAATATTACATTGGGCATATCAAAATGCCATGGACATTGATAACAACTTAAGATATTCAATAATGAAAGGACTAGGGCTGTGAATGTTGGTTATCCCAACCCACCTCATGTAAATAGAATTCAAGGATCAAATAACAGAAATGATTATCAAGATGACAATGCTTTTTCTGTTATGATTTCTCCATCGTCACAATATAAAGATCATAGTGAGCTCCAAGCTGAACATCAACAAGATTTGAGAAATGTTGATCAACAATCGTTTGTTCAAGAATTGTATGATATGAAGAGACACAAGGGAGAATCACCTTATAAACTATTTTTGAGATTTTTGGATGTTTTGATAGAAGTCCCCAAAGATTTCAGACCCATAGATTCTATGTGCATTGATTTGATTTGTGATATTTATGAATCTAGGCTGAGTACTTTGCCAAAGAAATTGAATCCCCATAGCTTTGATCAAGTACCATATTGGATAAAGATTGTAGAATCAACCAAGTGTGGTTATGCACAAAATGTGGATTCTCAAAATAGAGACAACAACTATCCTCTTGAGAAAAATCAAACAATAATGCAAACAAGTGAAGAGAACATGTCAGAAGATGAACATTGAATTTATCATATGTCTGAGGATGAACATTGTAATCATCTTATAATTAGCACATGTGCAGATCCTTGCAACAGTGAGGAATATGAAGATACATGGGATGACAACAAAGTAAACATGAAAGAATGCTTCTCTTGTGATGCCTCAGATGATGGAGAAGTGAATGAGATACAAAGTGCTATTCCATATCACAATGTGATCAGCGATTACAATGCATGTGTTGCTAACATTTCATTACAAACTAGTGCTTATGATCCTGAAAGTGCAACCTCAAGCATTCATTCTGAATATTTTGATCATGGTTTGTGTAGTGATGATTTTTCTTGTGGTGAAAGTCATGATGAGGGTGATATTGTTGATGGCTTCTCTGAAGATTGTAACTACTCTCTTGAAGATAATTCAAAAGCATATTCCTCACTTGAAGAATGCAATGATATAGATGCTCATGATGTCACTTGTCCACAAGTGAAGGAACAAGTTGCATGTGGTGAGTACACAAAATGCAATTTGAGTTCGCTATCAATGAAGCATGTTCATTTTGCAAGTGATGCAAAATTTCAAGATAAGGAAGTGTGTGTTCAGTATCTGATCCATAACATAATGTTGAATATGATGAAGATGTTGATGAATGTGTTTATGTCCTTGCTCCTCATGATTGCTTATATGAATAAAAGATGGAAATTTTTGTGATACATGAAGAGGATGATGATATACATGATGGTGAAATAGGGGATTCAATTTTGAAAGATCAAGTGGCACATTGTGACATGTATATGGATCTTGAATCAACATCGTTACCCATTGATGACATTGAAGGGCTTGCTGATTTATACGACAATACAATTTCAGCTTGTATTGACACTGCAGAGATTCTTGATCCATGTGTGGAGCATCCAAGAAATGAAAATAGAGGTGAATCTCATGTTGGTGAGTGTGAAGTTGAATATAATTGCTTCTTGTTTGATGTTCCTTATTTTCATAATGTAAACATGGACATTCATATCACTATATGTGAAAAGAATTGATGTGAAAGAAAATGAAGATTTTTGTTCTATTGCTAATGAGGAAATTTCAAATAGCAATGATCCTTTCATATTTGAGTCAACACACATATCAAATGGTATTACACATGAGGTTCCCAATTCCCATGAGTGTCTTTCTATTGTCCCAGTTGATGTTGAACTGTTTGAGCTTACTCTTGAGGTATTTTGCATCAAGCTAAATGATAAGGATGCATATCATCCCTGTTTCTATGATAGCAAGGTATGTTCTGATATACCTGAGCTGAAATATCAAGAAATAAACCCATGCTATAGTGACCAATATAAGGATGCTCCATAATATGCATCTTTTATCCTTGACATATTCAAAGATGATTTTCATAGTGCACAACCAGTTGTTTATGAAAGTTTTCAGTTTGTACAAATTGAGTGTGATGAGAAAATGACCTATGAGGCAATTCAGTTGAAGGAATTACAAAGGTGTGAGCATTCTTTGCTCAACACACAAGAGGATTGCACGTTGTTGTTGAGACATGATACCTTCTTTGACCATGATCATTCTGAGGCGGTTAGTCAATGTGATAAGACCATGTTTCCATTTGGTTTTGATCACTGCTCTTGTATGTTTCCATTTGATATAAAATCAGAGAATGAAGAAGGTGGCAGTGATTTGGCTTATTTGATTTGGCTGCCATGTGATGACAAAGCCAAACATAGAGCAAGTTTCTACTTATGTTGAAGGTAGCTTAATACTTGTGTTTGCATAGGTGCAATTGTTCATGTTGGTGTGGTTTGATAGAGGAAAACATGAGTTGATGTAGGTCAAGTCCTTTACCAGATTGGTGTTTAACAGAGGTAAGAATTGAATCCCCTTTTTCATTTGGTGGCCCGGGGTCACCAAATGAAGTTGAATAAAGGAGTAGTTTCAAAACGCCCAATGGATAAGGCATTTGGTCCACTCACCAGAGATATGAGATCTTGCTATAACCACAAGGGGAATACATCCCCAATTGGAGCCATTGGAGGCACTCTCAAATTTTGCAAATTTGAAGTGCTCTATTGAAAATTGTCTTTGCACATTCATAAATACACTTGAGAAATCTGCCTAGATGACCTACTTTGGAGGGTCACAATTTGGAGCCTATTGATTTTCATGCTAAATCCCTTTGTGGACTTACTCATATGACATATGTGAATATGCATGTCAATTTTTAGCTTCCCATGATGACTTTTGACAGGGTTTTGAAAAGCAAAGCTGGAGGGTTTTGGCACTTTTCTGCTGTTTGCAAATTCTCTATTTTGCAAAGTAGCCTCCTTTTCGAGCCTATATATCACAAATGGATGAATATAAAGATAAAAGGGTTGTTTTTATTCATTCTCCATACATTCATGTACTCCCATGTCAGTTTTCAGAGCTTCATGAGCTGATTTGCTATTTTTACTAGGTCAAAACCAAATGCAATTTATTCAGTTTTGCACTTGCATTTTCTGAGACTGTCCAAAGAGGTCAACTTCGATCGTCAATATCTTTTGACGGGTGATGATTCAAGAAAATCCCACTAGCACATGTGCTAAGTGTACCAAAATGGTCCTTTGTGTTCAATGGCAGCTCGCTAGGAGTTGTTTTAGTATTTTTCAAAATGGTGACTCTGGTGAGTTTTAATTAGTTCTGAATAGGCTGTTGGTGCAGAAAGTTGAACTCACCAACTTTGACAATGAATATCTTTCACCTCTTGATCCGTTTCTCTAATCTATCTATTGCACTCCATTCTCAGGTTAGATGTTTTCCTGATTGTAAGTTTTCATTGCTCTTGGAGGTTGTTTGACTGCTTTTCCTGAGCGATTCCAGAGCCCACCTGACCATTCTGCTCACTGTTCAAAAGTGCTTGAAGGAAAATCTTAATAAAACCCAGTTTATTATTTCACTTCAAAATCATTCATGAGTTGCCTCAGATCAATTTGAGCATGAAATTTGTTTTAATTTTTTTTTTTTAGCTGGGCCCACATGGGGACCTAGTGTGCTTCACATGGTTATGAGTGAAAGTCAAGCTGGTTATTGTTCATAGGATTCCTTGAGGCCCTTTTGAGGATTCTTTATAGTATCAGGCTCTAAGAGATTGAGTACATTAATTGGTCTATTGCAATGCATGATTCAGGTTCATGATTTTGTTGTCTGAAACATTAAAGTCATATTGTCTTACTCAAAGTTCCTGACTGAATTGACATGGTTTGTTCAAAGAGGGCTTACTTCAGAGAGTGGAACATCTCAAGGGTAAAAGCATAAGATGGAAATGAAAATGTTTCATTTGAGCCACCATTGAATAAAATCACAACACTTTTAATCTTATAAGTAGCTTGAACAACCACATGATGCTGAAGAAGCAAGTGTTAGGGATTCTTAAATATGTGGACACCTACAGATTCTTTTTGCCATGATTTAAGTTTCCATTGAAGAGTGATTTAATTTTGTTTTGATCAAGGATACATTCAAGTACGGCTTGAAAACCCAACAACGTCATTTTGGTTGCATGAAACCATCAACAAGTGGTTGGCTCAATAGTGAGACTCATCAAATGCTTTATGTGCAATTCTGTGTGATGGATTAGTAGATCCACTATAGGCACCATTTTATTGACAAGAAGATATTTATATTATGCTGAGGCATCACCAACATATTTCTAAAGGGAGGAATATACACATACATTGAATGTGTATAAAATATGTTCACAGAAATCCCCTGCTGGTTGCATGATGAGAGCATGTACGTAGTGTGTGGAACTATACACAAGGCACATGAATTTTTTTCCATCACACCTCAAACCAAATGCAAGGGAAATGCAAAAAATTAATGTGCTATTGAAAATTATTAGTAACTTTCAAACAAATACCACAAGAGAGACAACACAACAAAGAATGGAAGAGGCTCCAGAATATATACAAAGCAGGTTCTTAACTTTGAATGAGGAGAAGGCTAAAGTTGCACAAGCTATAGTGGAGAATAAGGGTGTGGGATATAGTCTAAATAATTGATGCCATAACACCAATTTGAGGGGCTCGAGTGAAAATGACAAGGGAAAAGGTGCCCAAATTGGAGGGCGTGCACAATGATTTGTTAAAAATGCTTCAGAAACTCTCAAGCCAGTACAAATGGAACACTAGGATAAGGTGGAAATCCATGAAAGTATGGAATATAGAAAGTTGTTTGAATAAAGTTCCATCAAACACCATAGAGGAGCAATGCACAAAGAAATGATGCATTGAAAAATATCTGAAGTTTAAAGTGAATGCAATTGGGGTGCACTATAAATGAGTTGCATTGAAGGCTTCAAAAATCTTTTAAACAAATGGAAATTTATTCTTCTTGCCCGTGCTAAAGGAGGTGGGGTAAGCCTGTGCCAAGTGATTGAAAGCTATGAGTGTAGGATACGCACAATGGATGTGTTGAAAAGGTTTGAGAATCTCTATGAATGTTTGACCGCCATTGTCGTGACATTGCAGAATCTTGAGAAAAAGGAGAAATTAGGGATTTTTTCCTTGTCGCCCATAGTTGGTCTTTGCCTCCTTTTTCGAGCTCAATCAACGATGCAATATGGATGCCTGATGGTGAATGCCCATGTGCCCTCATAGCAGTTTTGAATCCAAATTCTCCCATTCAACTAGCGATGAGCGATGGTGCTCATCGCCCATTGTGGGTTGGTCTCCCATTTTGCATTGCATCACGTGTGATATATTGGAGGTGAGTGATAATTGAAAAGGGTGTGGTGGGCCTAATCAACTCCGATGGCAGAAATTTTTAAAAAGTGAATGTTGCCCAGGTATATGTTTTAAGGCCCCCAAAAAAATATCTTTTAAATAGTATTAAGCATGATCTTTGTTGGGCGGGGTAAATAGAACCAGTGATATTTTATTTGAAGGGAGAGTAAACGATTTTTCTCATATAGTGAAAATACATTCACTAAAGTGCTGGGTAAAAATGCAAAATGAGATGGAGTAAAATGCATGGGGTGAAATTTTTTATTTGGCCAAACCAAGAGCAATGTTAGATGCTGGAGATTAATATGTTAATCCAAGGTGAAAAAAATTTGACAACAGGACGTGGTTTATAAAGTGAATTTATTATTCATTTTATGAATAATGGTTTATTTGGTTGGAGGTGAAATTTAACTGTAGAAACAAAGAAATCAATAGAGTTTTACTGGAGGAGTAAAATGACATTTCAGCTGTAGGGGAGCCGGGTGAGATATTTTCATCGACAGATGAATTTTCTATTGGAAGGGGTAAATGGGAAAAATTGGAGGCAAAATTTGTTGCTGGAAGTGAGAAGAGATGATTTTCAATTTTCTCATTAATGGAGATGAAGCTGCCAGTTGTCCTTTGCTGATTCATTTTAGGGCTGCTCATGTGTCTTATGTTTTCTTTATCTTCTCAATTTTCTCTCATTGTAAGGGTTCGATTTTGAAATCTCTAGAGGTCCAGGGGTAGAAATTTGCTCAAGCTGGAAGCATATTGTAAATGATGTAAATGAATGGACAATATATTGTCTTGGTTAGGAGTTAAGTGTGTCAGTCTTAAATTAGTTTTATAAAGTTGCTGATGTTCAAGCAATTTTCAGTTCTGGGACAATTCTCTCCTCTGTATTCTCTTTTGCAAGTTGTGAATGAAAGCATCAAGGGTCTTTTCATTTATCTTCAATGGTTCAATTGAATGTATGACTTTGTTTTGGCTTTAACTCAAAGAGTTAATTAAATGCTTGAGGAGAGTCATAGATTTGTAAAGATTTGCTTAGGATTTGATAAGAAGTTTTGTTGTAGGCACAGTGAGTTCTCATATCGCAAAGCTTTATGACAATAATTAACACATTTCTAAATTTAGTAATTGATATATTACTGGTTTTTGCGTGATTGATTCTGTTTTCCAATTGATGAAGCACTGACCCATTTATTGACAATAATGAAACAATTGAGTTGATCATACTTCAAATTTGGGATTCAAATGAGAATAAAATTATAAATCATTAAATCTTTCAATTATGATGTATGTTCTATAAAGAGTTATTTGTATCCTAGCATTAGGTGGTTATTTGCTTGAAGGTATGCCAAGCCATCAACAAATAATATCTATTTGCATTGAGTAGGAATAAATATTTGTTGAAGTGTTCTTGAGGAATGAAGATATCAAATGAACATAAGAAGGAATACCCTCTTTGGTCCCATAGAGCCTAAAGAGTAGGGATAAAAGCCTAAAAGTCTTTACCCATTAGTTGGCCACTAGTCCTTGGTGATTTTTGAACATAGAGGTTGGAATACCCTTAGAAGATTCCAAGGTTAGTTAGAAAAATCACCAACACTATCTAAAGTAGGTTTGCATTAATTTTCATAACTTTATTCTTGATAATATTCTAATTATTACATAATGATTTATACACTATGCCCTTGTAACTAAATGAATCAACCTTGTTTTAAAAAGAATTGAATCTACTTGCATATGAAGGGAGAAAATTAATTTAAAGAATAACCATGATGTTGAAGGATTAAGTTTATTGCAAATTTATTAAATGATGAATTTATTTTATTTGAAGAATGGCAATAAATCTAAGAGTTAAGTTTGTGGCATAACAAGAAGCAATTTTATTAAAGAGATATTATTAATGCCTTAAGTTAGATGGTATTTTGTTTGCATGAATTTGATTTTACTACTTACCATTCGGTAAAACAAGGAGCTTCTCATAATTTTAATGAAACATAAATTTAAGCTTAAAATTTAATGTCTAATAGTCATAATTGTTATCATAGAATTGTAATTATTGTCATAAAGTTATAGTGTTGTCATAAGATATAAATGTTTTCATTCCTCTATTTTAAAATCTTCTATAACTAGGTCCATACTCATAGTTTATCATCATTTTATGACGAAGAGAGGTATATTCTAATTTCATTAATTATATTCAACAATAGCTAGTAATCATTTCCATCTTTTATTCAAAGAAAATTAAATACTATCTCATAGAACCATGGTTTGGACCAAATCTTCATCAATCATAGATGTTAGTTAATTTGTTGTCTTACTAAATTAGGGTAACATTATTAAAATTAAGAAGTTCATGGAATTTCTTTAATAATTTGAATTTATTTAATGAATAATCTCATCCTTTGATTGTAAATTAGACCAAATAAATTGATACCCCTTTTGAAAATTCTATCAATTTATTTATTTTCAAAGAACAATCTAATTTCAAAATAAAAAAAATTATTTTATTTATGACAACTAAATTAAAAGAATATTAGTTCTTGTACATATATATGTATATATATATTTTCAAAATTTAACTTAAAAGAATTAAATGTTATAAATAACTTTAATATAAAAATCCATATTATAAAACACATATATTTAGATATATATTTTATTTTATTTTATTTTAATAAAATAATAATTTATTTATTTGTAAATTTTATTTTATTTTATTAAAAATTAATTTATATTTTTAATGACATAAAAAAATTAAAATAAACATTATTTCTTTGTAAATAAACATAGATGAGAATAAATTTATTTTTTTATTTTTTTAAATACATTGATTTAAAGATGAAAAAAAATAGGAAAATTAATTTTCATTCTAGATTTAGTTTGGAAAAACAAAGAATGGTAAGGACAATAATAATAGATTGATTCTAACTTTATTTTAAAATTTGATTTTTACAAACAAGGATAGGAAAGAGAGAAATAACTTGATTCTAACTAATTTTCTAGATTTAATTAGTTTTCTAAAATAAAATCAAAAGAAAGGGAACTTGGATGTCGATGGAGTTGTAACAAATCTTCTTCCAAATCTTTTCCTTGTGCCTTCTTCATCTTGATTCTCCTTCCTTCAATCCTATCTAAAATCATTCTTCAAAGTGATAGCATAAAGATATCATTCATGTGTTGTTGATGAAAGAAGAATTGGCCTCAATTTATAGACTTGAGGGGAGGTAAATGGAGGGACAAAATTGAAGATTGATTCAATGGCTAAGATTGTTTGAGAAGATGGGGTTTGTATTGATAGCCTCACCTTGTGGGTATGTGCAGGATCATGATGGGCCAAAAAGTGGCTATATGATGGGTATGTGTAGGGTGTGTGGTTGACGACTTTTTTTACCCAAAAGTGATGAAATGAAAAAGGTTTCTAAAGGAGATTCTCAACTTTCCACCAATATAAATTATGCTTTACTTTGAATTTAATAAATAATTATTATTCATTTTCTATTTTCATTATGACTAAAGTCCTGATTGATAGGTTGATTGAAAAACATCTATAGCTTTCAAACGGTATCACATTTTTTGAATCCAAAACATGCATCACATACTATAAGATTTAAAAAAAAAATGAATTTCATGAAGTTTTGACCAAATTAAGGTGGTCAGACATACGAGTTTTTATATTTTTAAAAATTTTTAATAAAAAATTCATAATTAATTATTTACTTGGAAAAAATAAAATAAAAAATTCATCACATCAAGACATAATTCCTCTACTTATATTTAAAATCTTATAAAAAAATATTATCATTTTATTGTAGTTAGGGTGGTTAGACAGACACCTACTTATTTTTTCCCTGAAATTTAAGTACTAATGCATTGTAATTTCAAATTTTCACCAAATAGATTTTTTTGTTTTTAAATACACCTAGTAGTTTAGAAACTACATTCAATTTGCTACAAATTCTATTCTTACATATTTTTGAAATAATATAGATAACTTATTCAAATTTTTACGTTAAATTGCCTAACTCTAATTTTTTTAAATTTTTTGCCACTTAAGGGCCTATTTTTTCCATGATGATCTTGCACATACCCTTGTAATAAGTGTCACAAGGAGAATAATTTAAAAATAGACCCACATGGTATGGAGAGAGGAGCCAAGGGTGCTCACACATGTGTGAGCACACCTTGGGAGAGGTGGATATGACAAGTCCCCACACCTTCCCCAAGACCATAAAACTCGTCACTCCTCTTTAAGTGACTTTCTGGGGGTTCATACTTTGCCCAAAAGGTCATATTATGTTTTCAATAAGCTCCCACCCCATAGGTACTCACCCTAGGGGTTCATTTTTACTCTAAATTCAATAAAACAAGTCCAAATAACCCTATGCAAGAGCATTCTAATTTTAAAATAAAAATTTGATTTGTGAGCGCACCTTGGGTAGATGAGATGTTGACATGTCTATGACATGTAAGAGATAGGGTGGCTTGATAATGATATGTCTATGACATGTAAGAGAGGGGGGGTTTTACCATGTGTGTTCACACATGTTTGAGCATGCATGGGGAAACCAAATGGCTCAAAGAGGAAAGATCACATGCATGGTGTGAACTCCCACACAAGGGTGAGTGGGGGTGACTTGTAAGGTGATAGTGACTTGTGCATGTAAATCACATGTGAGGGATATTAGAATGAATTTTAAATTTGAGAAAATGATAATGAAGATTAATTGATTAATGGATTATGGAGGATAGTGACATCTCCCTAATCCTAATTAATTAGATTAAATGATGTATTATATTAATTAATGTGACTTAGGAAAGTGTCTAATTTTATCAATTAAGTATAATGATAGATTGTGCTAATTAATAATGCTTAGGATAGTATGGGGACACTTGTCACATAATGACTTAATTTTTATTCAAAATTATTTTATTTCTCAAATTTCTATTTCTCCAACACCATGTGCTGAAATTATTAATGAAACACTTACTTATTAATATTGTTAACTTTTATTTGTTCCTTTTTAGGAGTGTGTATTTAATAATTTTTTAGGTTCTTTATTTAGTCTCACACATAAATTAATTGTATAAAACCACTTACATAATATTACCACACAAAATTATAATATGTCTAAAGGTTCAACAAAAAGAGGGTCATGACACATTGAACTTGGGATCACTTTTAGAGATTTTAGAAATTCAATATGGGACTAAATCGGCAACAAGGGCATCTTAGTCCTCCCAAGGGAATTTTGTAGAGATTCCTTTATATTCTATTTCGACATCCGAAGATTTTGCATTTCCCTTGAAAAATAGCAGAAGGACTAAGTCAACAATAAGGGCATCTTAGTCCTCCCTAGAACATTTTGACAATATTTTTGCATTTCTAGAATCCTCTTCACATGTCCAGACTTCCCAAGTACACATACCCTAACTTGTTGTTGCTTAATTTCATCATTTGCATTCATTATTTGGCTTGTATTGCTAGGTTTTGTAAGTTGAATGTTAAAGTGTCTTTTCCAAGCTTTTTCCTGGTGGTGAACCCCTCAAAGCCTAAAGAACTCCCTCTTAGGTCTTCCTTGTTGAGAATTAACTCACCCCCTGGGTTGATAGTCAATCCAATTTGGGGTCCTAGGACATATTTGAGTGACGATTGGAAAATAGTGGTGCAACATCACTCATTTTTCATATTGTTCATCTGGAAACCTGAAGCAGACTTGAATGAGCTCTGAAATGCTAAAAATCATAAAATTTTTACCTACTAGGACTCATATGTCAATCTGGGTGAATCAATCCCAGATCAAGGTTTCTTGAAAAAGGGTATCTAAATCTGCAAGAGTATTGAAAAATTCCTATAGTGGGACTCATACACCACTTCTAGTATATCAGTCCCATTCTTTTTTGGGAATTCAAAGTTTAGATCAACAATTCAACACTTGCTCTTTTCTCCCAAATTGATTTCTAGATTTGAATATGTGAAAAGACTTGCAAAACAAAATATAGACTTGATTTTCTTATGGGGGGTTTGCCTCAGTCAAACCCCTAGTTTGGTAATTAAACCTTGATAGAAACAATGAAATATGCATATAAATAGGGATGCAAACCCTAACCTTAAGTCTGTCTAAGAATGGGAAATTTGAAATTCAATGCAACCCTATTCTAATGTGCAAGAATGTGATGCATGAATGAAGCATGAAGATGAATGACTCCATTTGAGAGATATCTAATCACCTAGATGAACCCTAATAATGCTTGTACCTTCCTTAGGCTGAATATAGAGTGATAATGGAGGATGGAATCACTTAAGAAACAAGTCATTAGGCTTGGATTGATGGCTAGTTGCATCTCCCCAATCTAGAATCCATCATGATTCACCATAGAAAACCATGATCAACTCTTAACAATGCTAGATCTTGAATGAAAGTGAGCTTTAAGACTTGCAAAAACATTTTAATGCTACTCCAAGACTTCAAATTTTATTGCTTTTGAAACTTGAATGCTCTTGTGAAAGAATGCTTGGATCTTGCAATTGCTCTTGAAAATGCTTTCTTAGATGAAAAAACTGACTTAGAAGATTTCTTATATAGGCATTTACACCTAATTTATCATTATTTAGAACTCAAAGGCTGACAACAACCAAAAATCTGAATTAAAAAGGTAATTTTCCCAATCAAACCCTAAAAAGGCCCCAAATGGGACTCATACACTAGCCCTGGCATATGGGTCCGACCTAGCGGGACTCATACGCTCAAGGTGGCGTATGAGTCCCAACCTATATTTTTGGGGTGGGTTGTTAAAATTTTAAGTGTTTTTGATGATTTTGTTGGGTTTTTAGCTGAAATAAGCCTCAAGATCCAAAGTAAAGGGTCTTAGGGGCCTATTAATGATGACTTAAAGGGGTAATTAATGCAAGGGTACTAGAATAGGTCTAGATTAAATGAGAAATTTCCTTATCTCCAAGAAGGGGGTAAAATTTCTGTCATTACATCTAGCCCCCACTTTAGCACCCATATGACTCTATGTGCATATGCAAGCTAGAGAAATCTGAACAATACACTTCATTTCATAAAAGGATACTCATATGGACTGATTCATAACATGGGAGAATGAAGCCCCCACTATAGCTATCTACAAAACCATAATGTTAGGAATCGCATATTCCAACACGAATTCATTGGTTGTCCAAATATCCTCTTATCTAACTTCTAGAAATAAAATTCAAGGGTAGATGTATGCCCCCTAATTCTGCTTGCTTTACAAAGGTAGAATCAAGGTAGTAGTATAACCACATCGAATAAGGTAGGTCACATCATAGGGTATTTCCAAGTACCATACCACATAATGATAGAAATTTAATGAGAACGAGAGTAGAATCACGATTTCAATGCAACAAACAATGTCAAAAATAGAGCTCTCTAGCTCCCATTATTTTAATTTGAATGAAAGACACTTTTTAACTCTACTATAGTAAAAACCCTAATTTTAACTTATATAAGAGTAAAAAGTGAAGTAATTTCTAACTATTTTGTCATTTATTGTTGGAAAAACAAGAACATACAACTGAGAGGGGGGGAGGTGAATCAGTTGTCTCAAAATATTTAAACTTCTTCTAACCTTACTTAACTTAATCTCATATTTGATGAAAGATTAATAAACCATAAACAATTAGCACATAAGAGAGATAGAGAACACCAATATTTTTACGTGGAAACCCTGTTAGGGGAAAAACCACGGTGGATGTTAGTCCACAATATTATACCTTGTTAAAAGTATAATGAGTTTGGATTAAGACCATCCAAAATGTGAACTGAGAAAATAGCTTCTACACAATCCTAATTATAGTTCCAGTTAGGCACAAAAAAACCTTCTTCACTCTTCACTCAACTTCTTCACACTTTGCTCAATCTTCTTCACACTCTTCTCTACAATCGAATGATTTGGACACTATTCACACATCTACACTTTCTCTAGCATACATTCACTCTTATTCAGACTCTAAATTTTCTCAAACAATTGCTCTTATATATCCAGAACATGACATAACATCAACAACTTAGTTGGCCAGGGATATAAAACATATTTTCAATGTCGGCCCAAATTTACAAATAAATTTGCAATGCAAATCCACAAAGGTTGGCCACAACATAGTGGAGACCCAAAATAAGAACTCCAACAAAAATACTTCAATTAATTTCACCTCGTAGATCCACAACATGCTACCATCAACATGTCGGCCAGGAACATGAAAAATGGGACATACAGAGAAAAATCTTCAACCACGAGCACACCGATCAATGTGGATGTACCACAAATATAGAGCATGATCTAGAAGCATCCAACATCAATAAGAACTAACAGAGAAACATCTGTAATAATAGAAACACATATCATATAATCCAAAATACTGACAAAACCCACAAAAATACTATCAAAACACAACTATTCACAACACGATCAAATCTTCATGCATACCTTTGAAACTTCCAGTGGATGAACTAGATAAACTAAGAAGAAAACCATTTAATCCAAAAAAACTGATCTTCAACATACAAAACAAGACACCTTCAAGACTTTCATAGTTCCACTGGGAACCTGGAACACTTCTTTTAACAATTTTCTCAATATCCTCGACATATACAACCTTCAATACACCAAATGCTAATAGTGTTGACATCAATGACAACCACATATCAGCAACACATCCACAACATCCAACAATCTCCCCCTTTGGCATTGATGGCAACACATGATGTGAAAAACACCATCAAACCAACTCTCAATCAACATTTGCTCCTCCTTAGATTCTGAATCTTCTTCCTTGACTCTTCTCAAGATCTTCTTCCCACAGGGCCCTTCTCCCCAGATAATCAACAGTTTTTCATATTGCACTTCTCCCCCTTTGACATCAATGGAAAAGATAAGCATTATATTTCCACATATAGGCTCTGAACCACATATCTGCACATCTAACTACTCCCCCTGAGTAGTAGCCACAAAAACATCAATCTAGTTCAAAATATGATCATGAAATGCATAGATTGATGCAAATTAATGCATCCTTAGTTTGTATTAGGAGGGGTTATCACCCCTAGCATCCCTCTGAGATACTCAAAAGTATCCTTTAGAAATGTCTTAGTGAAAATATCTGCAATCTGCTCTTTGGTAGGCACATACTCCAATCTGACTTCTTTCTCACTTACTTTCTCCCTCATAAAGTGAAACTTGATTGATATATGCTTGGTCTTAGAGTGTAGCACTAGATTTTTAGAAATGTTAATAGCACTTGAGTTATCACAGTATATGGCAATAGGTTCATCATATACTACTCTGATATCTTTCAACATCTGTTTCATCCACATCACTTGAGTATAATTATTGGCAGCAACAATATATTTTGGTTCAGTAGTAGATAGAGAAATGGAATTTTTCTTTTTGCTCAACCAAGACACCAAATTCTTCCCTAGGAAGAAGGTACCACCACTAGTACTTTTCATATCATCTACATCTCCAGCCCAATCCGCATCAGTATATACATTCAAAGTAAGATCATCATCCTTAGGATACCAAAGTCCAAAATCAATTGTTCCTTTAAGATATCTAAAGATTGTCTTTACAGTGGTCACATGAGACTCTTTTGGATCAGCCTAAAATATAGATCAGCCTAAAATATAACAACCATAACATACAGCTTCAGTTCGATAGATGTGAGGCACATTTCCTTCAATCATCATTGTTCTAGCAACATCCAGTATTGTTCTATTTTTCCTCTCTGCAACTCCATTCTATTGAGGGGTTCGGGGAGCAGATAATTGTCTTTTGATTACATGCTCTTCACAAAATGAATTAAACTCTCTGGAGGTGAACTCACCACCTCTGGCTGTCCTTAAGCATTTTATTTTCAGACCTTTCTCATTTTCTGCCATAGCCTTGAAACTTTTGAACTTTTCTAATGCTTCACATTTTTCTCTTAAGAAAGAAACCCATATCATTATAGAGTAATAATCAATAATCAACATAAAGTACCTTTCACCATGGAGACTTTTGAATCTGGAGGGACCACATAGATCAATATGCACAATCTCCAGTAATCCATTTGAATGATGTTGTTTACTCTGAAAAGAAACTCTTGTTTGTTTTCCCATCTAACACTCCTTGCAAATTGTGCTAGCAGGCTTCACTAACTTAGGTAGATCTCTTACTGCTTGAGTGGAACTTAAATTTCACTATGTTATCAAAATTCACATGACACAGCCTTCTATTCCATAACCAACTTTCATCTACTTGAGCAATTAAAC
Source organism: Sequoia sempervirens (assembly GCA_007258455.2). Taxonomy (NCBI): domain Eukaryota; kingdom Viridiplantae; phylum Streptophyta; class Pinopsida; order Cupressales; family Cupressaceae; genus Sequoia; species Sequoia sempervirens. The sequence continues at coordinate 115,566 of VDFB02267692.1, read as the reverse complement.
AACTTTTACTAGCAACATTCAGGTGAAAAATGTTACCTTTTGTCTGTTTACCTGAAGCAATTATATTTCCAGAGCTTCCAAATATCCTACATCTTCCATTTTTGAACTGAATATCATAACCCTTTTCCACCATTTTTCCAACACTTAATAGGTTGTGCTTTAAGCCTTCAACATAAAGAACATCATTATTGTTATGCTTACCTCCAAGATAGATAGATCCTCTGCCACGAATTGCACAATAATTTTTTTCTCCAAATCTTACAATACCACTTTCATACTTCCCCTGACTTACAAATTTTCTTTTGTCACTAGTCATATGATGTGAGCATCCACTGTCAATGACCCACTCATCCTTTTCTTCAATTCGGGCTGCAAGAGCTTTCTCAACAGTAGCAGATTCAATAGCAACATGACTATTTTCCTTGATAGAAATGAAAACCCAATCATCTTCATTTCCATTATCTTTATCAGACTCATCATCAGTTACTCCTTCAACAAAATAAAATTTCTTTTGCAATCTATATTTGTAAGGATTAGATCTAGGAAATCTTTCAGGAAAATGACCTATTTTACTGCAGGAAAAACATTTGATAGGAAGCTTTCCCTTATACTTACCTTGTCCTCTACCTTCTTTCTTCACAATTAGTGCTTCCAATTCTTTTAGTTCTCTTTCTTCATCTTCAAGCTATTTCATTTCTTCCTCATACTTGAATGTCTTTCTAGAACTTTCTCCCAAATCATATCTTTGCTTGTTTCTTCTGGATACAATAGCCTTAAATGTAGTTTCAGTCTTAGGAACATAATCTCCAAATTCACTCAACTCAAAGGCAACAAGTTTTCCAATCAGTGTATCCCTAGTCACATTCACCAATGATCTGGTTTCTTCAATATCATGAGCCTTTTATTTGTAGGAGGTAGGAAATGATCTGAGCACCTTAGACACAATTTCTTCCTCTTCTAGGATACCACCGACACATCTAATTCCCATCACTAGTTCATTTACTCTCTGCATAAAAGAAGAAATATTTTAATCTTCACTCATTTTCATATTTTCATATTTACCTTTCAAAATCTATAGCTTAGCCATCTTCACATGTACATCTCCTTCATACAAAGTTTCCAGCTTTGTCCACATCTCATGAGCTATCTTTAGACCTAACACATTTTTCATTTCCGAATTTGTCAAAGCACTCAACAAAGCTTCCATGGCCTAGACATTATTCTCAACCTATTTGATTTCATCAGGAGTGGAAGGACCACTTGCAGGAATAACATATCCATTCTTTGTAATTTTCTAGAAAGGTTCACCAATACACTTCAAATGAAACTCCATCCTAGCTTTCCACAATGAGTAGTTTGTTCAATCAAATCTAGGCTTGTCCTTCTTGTATGATGCCATCTCGGATCACCTCAAGCTTTTAAAATTCTTTAGAGGAACCTGCTCTAATACCAATTGTTGGAAAAACAAGGACAAACAACTGGGGGGGGTGAATCGGTTGTCAAAAAATATTTAAACTTCTTCTAACCTTACTTAACTTAATCTCAGATCTGATGAAAGATTAATAAACCATAAACAATTAGCACATCAGAGAGACAAAGAACACCAAGATTTTTACGTGGAAACCCTATTAGGGGAAAAACCATGGTGGATGTTAGTCCACAATATTATACCCTATTAAAAGAATAATGAGAAATAAGGTGAATGCACATGCATTCAGGCACACTGCCTAGAGCTCACTACTCAAATACAAAAGAGGACTCACCATCCAAAAGGAGTTTGGATTAAGACCATCCAAAATGTGAGTTGAGAAAATAGCTTCTACACAGGAACAGTTAGGGAAAAACCTTCTTCACTCTTTGCTCAACTTCTTCACACTTTGTTTAATCTTCTTCACACTCTGCTCTGCAATCAAATGATTTGGACACTATTCGCACATATGCACTTTCTCTGGCATACATTAGCTCTTATGCACACTCTAACTTCACTCAAAAAATTTCTCTTATATATCCACAACATGAGATAACATCAACAACTTAGTTGGCCAGAGATATAAAACATATTTTCAATGTCGGCCCAAATTTACAAATAAATTTGCAATGCGAATCCACCAAGGTCGGCCAGGAACATGAAAAATAGAACATATAGAGAAAAATATTTGACCAAGAGCACACCGATCAATGTGGATGTACCAAAAAGATAGAGAATGATCTAGAATCATCTAACATCAACATGAACTAATAGAGAAACATCTACAACAACAAAAACACATAAACTACAATCCAAAATACTGATAGAACCCGCATAAATACTATTAGAATACTGCTGTTCACAGCATGATCAAATATTCACGTGGACCTCTAAAACTTCTGGTGGATGAACTAGATACACTCAGTAGAAAACCCTTTAATCCACAACAACTGATCTTTGACGTACAAAACAAGACACCTTCAAGACCTTCACAGTTCCACTAGGAACCTGAAACACTTCTTTTAACAATTTTTTGAATATCCTCAACATATACAACCTTCAATACACCAAATGCTAATAGTGTTGACATCAATGACAACCACATCAGCAACACATCCAAAACATCCAACATTTACCTTCTTGTAGCTTGACTTTTGTGAAGAGTGATTGAAGATGTCAAGCTGACAAGATTACAAGCCTCTGAGATTGGATGCCCTATGAGATTAGGTAGCTCGTGATGAGTGTCATTATCAGGTGAGTTCATTTTTCTACCTTACCTTTTTCCTTATGCATTTAGTTTATGATTTGTACACATTTCTAGGTTGATTTAGGACTTTGGAAGAAACATTCACAAAACATCCCTTTTTTTCGCAAAGTGTCCCATTTTTTCACAAAGTGTCCCTTTTTGTCATGAAGTGTCCCTTTTTGTTGCGAAGTGTCCCTTTTTGTCATGAAGTGTCCCTTTTTGTCACAAAGTGTCCTATTTCTTTGTGAAGTGTCCCAAAAGGGGTCTAAAGTTTCTAGGACCCTTAGAAGAGTACACTACAACAACTTTAGTGCACTTTTTTTGATTGTTGATGTATAGAGTTAAGATTGTAGAATGCTTATAGGACATATTTTTGCTTTTTTGTTAGATTCCACCCTGCTTATAGCAACGAATTAGCGGAAAACAAATCTATCACCTCTGAGACCTAGCCTCGACTTTATCAGAGGAGGATACACATATTTTATAGATGACTAGATTATACTAGGCATACCTCATTCCTCCCAATGAGGTACCATTATGCTATGCTGGTGGCTTTGGCAGAATAGTGGGATGTAGATACATGCACGTTTCATGTCTCGACAGGTTAGATGGCGATCATGTTAGAGGACGTCCATCACATACTTTGAGTTATGATTCAGGGCAAGAGTGTATTTTTTCTAGCAGATCAAATATTTCATGAGATGAAATATGATATGCAGTAATATCTTGGAGGTCTGATTCATGATAGTATTGTGAGGTTGTGGATTGATCTAGCCATGTACTATATTCATGAGCTCTACTTGTACAAATTATGATGTTTACTGTGGCACTAGTACTCATCCCTAACAGCCAAGGAGCACATTTAGAGGGAGGAATAGAGCATATGATACAGGGTATGGTAGAGTAGAGAACCATATATGCCTATGGGTGCAACATCCTTGCACACTTATACTATGATCTAGGGAAATTTTCATTTCATGAAGTGGACAGTATGGTACACTATACACTACTCAAAGTGTGGTGCCTAGAGCATATCACATGCACTAGGTCGACATGATTTGCATTTGTGGAGAGTCCTATTTGATCGACTGGATGAGGAGGAGATCATATGGAGACCTTACCAACTTATACCATAGTGGTTGGATGAGACTCGTCAGTTGATGAGATTACAAATGGACATATTTATGATAGGTAGACACGATTACATAGTATGACCTTTCTACTATAGTCATGTCATGCGATAGTTTGGATAGGTCTAGGTACATCCATGGCACGACCCTTTTTCAGGAGATCAATATAGAGTGCCCGGAGGCTCGGTGACACTAGATGATTCACTTCTGAAGATGTCGTCTACAACACAACTCCAATTACGAGGATCATGATATGCCTCTGGTATTTGAAACTGATGACATTGGTACCATAGATTCCTATGAGGAGTGGTGGTCAGTAGTATGGCTATCTCTTGTATTCTTGATGGATGAGCTGATAGGTGATGTAGGGCCACTCCTAGATTAGATAGATGAGGAGGAGGATAGAGTTGAGAAGACACACTTTAGGTCTGCAGACATATTCAAAGATGTGATAGATGAGGAGTATGATGAGGTTGAATATCCTTATTATGATGGCCAAGAGGAGGGGGATGAGGAGGAAGGCATGGAGGAGGAGCAGTTGATGAGTAAGGGTGATGAGACAACCGATGAGGATCCAGTGGGCCATGAGTGGGGAGAGCCAACTCCTACTCATGTGACTAGATCACGGTCAACAGTTGCAGTAGGCACCAACACTTATAGTCATGGAGAGGCTAGCATATCCTCCATGCCTCCTACACATGATGAGGCTATCTTTACAAAACCAATCAAAGAGTTAGGTGATGATATTTTATCTACTATTATGCTTTATGCTTATGTCCATGCTTTAATTTTATGTCTATATATATCTATCATGATGTTCACTAATTATATTCTATCTTGCAAGAGATGTGAGAGAACTTCATGATCTCTATTGCCAAGTGACTATTGAGATAGTGCTCCCATCAGTCTACGAGGAGGCCGCTGATATAGACTATGTTCCCCCACCCATCATGGAGCAGGATCTAGATCCGTTCGAGCCATACGTCATACTGCGGGAAACATATGAGAGTTTTAGGAGGTGCGCCCACTGAGCCGAGGCTGCTCAGGATGCACAATCATCTTGAGCCCTAGCAGAGGTTGAGATACTTTAGTCAGAGGTAGCCAGACTACAAGCGAAGAGAGATCATCTAGTGAAAGATCATCGGGAGGCCCTTGGATGAGTACATGGTTTACAATATGCTCTAGATGTACTCGACAACTTCCAATCATGATCGCATACCACCATCTCTCAAAAAACTACCTCCAAAAAAATGTGAGCACCAGATCTTGAGGGATCTAGCAGTCACAGACCTCACTAGTATTGTATATATTGATGACATGTACTCAAAACTTTGATAAATATATATGATCATTTGATGTTTGGTTACTTATGCTTATGTGTTTTAATGTTAAATGGAAATGTGATTGATTAAATAATATTTGTAAGACTATTTAATAAATGTATCCATGATTTAACATGTTGTATGTGATTTAATTAAAACTTATTCTAGTTTCTCTTAGATGCAACATTGTGATTGAGTATGTTATGTTAAATTAAATGCACCTATGATCTAATTAAAGAACATTAAATGCATATAAGGATCAAATCTAACAAAACATACAAGATGAACTTGAATAGCATGAAATCTAAAGTAATCATATTAAATAATCATTTTAGCATCCAAGACAAAAAAATAATTGTTTGTCAAGAATGAAGCAATGCAAGAGCACATAGACTGTCATCTACTAACTCTAACACCACTGCTTTATAATTCTCACTATTCAAGAAGAATAGAAATAATACCCACACAAGTGAATGACATTAATAGGTTCCTTAAGAGGTGTACCATCCATTTCTATTACTATATAAGCTCTAGATCCATAATTTTCATTGATTATGTAAGGGCCTAACTAGACCATCAATTTTGAGGGTGTCTATGGACTTCTCTTGCACTCTTAGGATCTTTCACCTAAAAGGAGAGAGATAGAACCCTAAAATTGAGGTGGTTCACTCAAATTAAGGAATGTAATATGGAATCCAGACTAAATGAATGATCTAAATGCAATTAAGCTATGAAATTGATTGATTATGAATGCAAAACTAATGAAATATGCAATGTTCGAAAACATAGTGAGGTATGCAAGAATGAACTAAAACATGAAAAAACACAAATAAAATTGAAAGAGGTTGAAAAAATTGCACTTGGGAATTGGATTTTGAATCTAGAAGGCTCTAAAAACTAGTACAAATCACTATAAATTACTAGTGGGACTCATTCGCCACTGATGGTGAATCAGTCCTATTACTAACAAAAACACTTGAAACTGCTTTCCGACAATCGGGAACTAGATTATGAAAAAATAAAAAATTTCAACCCTCAAGTGGGACTCATTCGCCATTGATGGCGAATTAGTGTTCTACTAACAAAAACACCTGAAACTGCTTTCTGACAATTGGGAACTGGATTATGACAAAATAAAAATTTTCAACCCTTAGGTGGGACTCATTCGCCACTGATGGTGAATAAGTCCTCCTCCAAAAATCTACAAAATCAAAGGTCAATTTTGTAGCTCCAAATTTGCACTTGTCTTCTTGTCGGGTTGACGGAGTCAAATTTGCAGAAAACTAATTATAGGTTGTCTCCAAGCTTGAAATAGGGTTTAGTTGCCTTGAAACACTTTGTTGATTTCTTGACAACCTTTCAACACCCATTTTCTTGACAAATCTACATACAAAAGTTTGCAAACACACATGCAAAAGGGGAAAAATGGTTAAGGGTTAGAGTATAGGGATTTTCCTTGGTCAAATCCCACTTTGGCAATCAATCCCTTAATAAATAAATGAACTGAAATGAGCAAGGAATGATGAATGAATAACATGAAAATGTCCTAAAATCACCAAAAACAGGTTGTTGAAGAAGTCTAAAGATATGTCAATGGATGCTTTAAGATGCTTGATGTTTTCTTGATTGAATGATGCTTGAATGTAACAAATGAACTAGTGAATGAGTGAACTTGATGAATGCTTAAATGAATGGGGGTTGAAATGAGAAGAAAAACACTGATTTATACACACTTATGCCCTAATAACCTAATAATACATCATCATAGGCCAACATAAGGTCTTTTTGAATAAAAGCCCAAAAGAAATTTTGAATTATTTTGAATTTGGAGGTAAGAGGGACTCATTCACCACCTATGGCGAATGGGTCCCACCTTGGGCTTGTAAGTGGGCGTTAGGAATTAACTTGCATTTAATGTTGTTTGTTTGGTTTACATTAAAAAATACACTTAATTAAGTCTTATGGGTGCATAAAGGGGTCAAATAAAGCATAAGAAAGGTGTAAATAGTGATAACAAGCCTAGAAAAGCATGAAATCTTGTTACAAGACTTTACAACACTTTAAAATAGGACTTGATGAGGGATAAAAAGGTGATTTTTAGGTGAATTATAATAAGAAGAGTCTAGAAAAGTGTAGAAATGTGTTACAACACTTCACAACACCTTCACAAGACATCATAATTTGAATGTTTAAGACCTAGTGTGAATGTTTAAGTTACATTACAACATTAAATCAAAGCAAAACTAGTCAAAAATCACAAGAGAAAGACCTAAAAGACCATGAATATGTCAATGATCCATTTTTCTATGGTACACTAACCAATTAGGTCTGAAATTTCCTTTTTCCATTGAGTTAGCATTGTCATTATGCCAATTCTCCCATAACACCAAATCACCTTTATTAAAGGAATGAGGTATTACATTATCATTTTAACTACACTGCATTCTTTTAAAATAAGCCTGAAGGTGCTCCAGAGTGTTGATGCGCTGTTCGTCAAGCATTTAAAGTTTATGCAATTGTTGTTCCTTATAAGTATTTCCATTAATAACCCCTTGAAGAGAGATTCTTAATGAAATGATCTCTTACTCCAAGGGCATTATCGCCTCGGTTCCATAGATGAGGTTATAAGGGGAATGTCTAGTTGATGCTCTAACATTCATACAATAGGCCCATAATGCATATGTTAGCTGTGTATGCCAATGTTTATTGTGTTTGCTTACTATTTTCCTTTGGATTTGCTCAAGGGTTCTGTTAATGTATTCAACTTGACAATTAAATTATGGGTAGTAAGGTGTCAAAAAGTGATGTATGTTGAACATTTCTAAGAACTTATTCACATCCTTAGTCTTTAATGGTGTCCCATTGTTCGAAACTAAAGTAGAAGGGAGTCTGAAATGAGCAATAGTGTGTTCTAATATGAAATGAAATATTACATTGGCAGTTGTCGAATGAAGGGGAATTGCTTCCACCCACTTTGTGAAATAATATATTGTAGTGATTATGAATGTATGCCTAGTGGAGGAAGGAGGTGAAATTTTTCCAATGATGTCTAGGCACCACACTAAAAAAATGCCAAATAGGGACTTGTGCATGAAGCTCAAAAGCAGGAGTGTGAATAAGTCTGCTATGTTCTTGACATTTGTGACATTTCTTACCATATGAAAATCAATCTCGTTCCATGTTTCTTTAGTAATATCCTATATGAATTAACTTTTTCACTAACGATCTTCCTCCAAAATGTCCTCCACAAGCACCTGAATAAGCTTCCTCAAGTGCTATAGGGATTTCAGACTGTTTAAGGCATCTAAGCAAGAAACCATCAAAGGACCTCCGATACAATACATTGGAAAAAATTATATACTTAGATGTAAGTTTCTGAAGATTTTTTCTAGTATTCTTAGTTGTGGGCTCAAGGAAGGTACCAATTTTTAGATAATCAAATATTGGCCCATACCATTCGCTAGAGCTTTCTATGGTGATTGCTAATATCTCATTTTTTTTATACTCAATCGATGGTTTCATAATTTTGTGGATGAAAAATGTGAAATATTTTGAAGGATCTTGAGGGGATATTAGGGAAGCTGCACTTTTCATCTCATCTACATGTCTATTATCTTTCCGCGGGATGTTATAAATTGTAAACGAATCAAACTTCTCTAATAAAGTCATTGTGAAATCTTTGTATTTTGATAGTTTTTCATGCTTCACTTGATATGTTCCATTTATTTGTTTAATGATTAATTTTGAATCATCGAATATTTTGATGTCTCAGGCTCCTAGAGTTAAAGTGGCACATAATCCAACAATTAATGCTTCATACTCTGTGGTATTATTCGTGCATAGGAAATTTAATTTAGATGATAAGGGAATAGGTTTTCCTCTGGTCAAAGCTATTATAACTCTTGAGCCAGAGACTGTTCTGCACTTAGAGCCATCAAAATACAATTCCCATGCATTTTCATGTTCTTGAATAGTCAATACACTCTCATCAGGAAATGCTTCTTGATTAGGTAATGTTAGGGGAGAAGAAGCGTCAGCTAACTGGTCAGTCAAGGATTGTTATTTGATTTATTTTTGTGAAACAAACTTAAGGTCAAACTCAGTTAAAAACATAACCCATTTAGCTAATCATCCTAATAAATCTGTTTTAGCAAAAAAATGTTTTAAAGGATCAAATTTTGTTATCACATGTATTTCAGCATTCAATAAGTAATGTCGCAATTTACTAGTAGCAAATACCAGGGCCAAATATTATTTCTCTATCGTTGTGTATCATTTCTTGTAATCAATCAAAGTTTGACTAATGTAATAAATAGGATTCTCTTTACAATTTTCATCTTGTTGAGCCAACAATGTTGCAAGAGCATGGGCTGATGTTGTTGTATATAGGATGAATGGTTTGGTTTGCATAGTAGGTTGTAAAACAAGGGGAGTAGAAAGATAATCTTTCAAACTCTCAAAAGCTTGTTTACAATCCACATTCCAATTAAACTGAACTTCTTTCTGAAGGAGATGTGTAAATGGTAATGTTCGATCTGCTAAGGACACCAAAAAATGACGGATAGCTTGAATTCTTCCTTGTAAGGTATGTAATTGCAAGATGTTTCTAGGAGGTGGGATGTTAACTTTAGCATCAATTTTCTTCGTGTCCACCTCAATGCCTTTGTGAGATACGATAAATCCTAGAATTTTTCCACTATCTACACCAAATACACACTTTTTTGGATTCAATCTCATGTTGTATTTTTTCATTCGCTCAAAGAATTTTTGAAGGAAATTCTCATTGTCTTGTATTGTTAAAGATTTTGCTAGAATATCATCAACATAGTCTTCCAAAATTATATGTATGTAATCGTGAAATATTAATGTCATATCTCATTGATATGCTACACCCACATTCTTCAATCCAAAAGGAATCATTAACCAAAAAAATATTCCCCAAGCTGTTGTAAATGTTGTTTTATATTGGTCTTCAAGGTTGATAAAGATTTGATTATATCCATAAAATCCATCCATGAATGAAAAAAAAGCATGTCCTGTAGTCAAATCTACCATCATGTCAATATTAGGAAGGGGAAATTCATATTTTAAAGATGCTTTATTCAAATAATGAAATTTTGTACACATCCTAATATGATTGTCTCGTTTTGCGACTACGACAATGTTTGAGATCCAAGGAGAATAATCTATAGGTCTTATAAAACCAACTTCAAGGAGCTTTTCAATCTCGACCTTAACTAATAAGGCTATCTTAGGGTTCATTTTTTTGAATCTTTTTTCTAATAGGCTTAGCATTTTCAATGAGGACTATATGGTGTGTTACAATCTTAGGTTCAATTCCCAACATATCCGAATAAGTCCAAGCGAAAAGTTTAGGAAAGTCATGAAGTAAAGTTGCATGGTATTCTTGTTCTTCATCATTGAGGAACTTTACTATCTTAATCACCTTATCTTAATTGTTAACAACCATTTGTATGTCCATAGTATCTCCTAAAGGAAGCACATTTTGTTTCAAAAATTTAGGGTAGTATTCTTCTTTGTTCATGTCAGCTTCACTACTTTCCTCTTCTCCGTCTTTTCACTTGGTACTAATCATAGCACATGTAAGCCATTTCTTTTTAGAGGGAGTAAATGTTTTAACATAAACTCCTAAAATTTATTTCAAGGCTTCATCATCTTCGAAAAACTCAAATGATTCTTCACAAGTTGTATCAATCAATTTCAGATGCTTCAAGGTTAGAGTTGTTTTACGATTACACATGATGGCGTTGATGTTTAGCGAGGGAATCTTTGTTGCTTGTGTAATCTTAGAAGGGTAATACCCCAAACCACTTATTGTTTCTTATGTATTAGGTTCTATAGGAACACAAATACCTTGTTCTTTCTTGCCACATCCTTTTCCACTATGTTTAGTAGAAAAAGTAGGGTTTACCACCATGAATGAACAAGATGATAAACCACTAGATCTTTTCCTTATTAAAACACTCAATTATGAGGGCTAAAAGATGCAAATAACAATTAGAAATGATACCTAACTGTTATAGCAACAAAAAGGTAGGATTTAAGAGGGTAAAGTGATGTGTACCTTGCTAGAAAAGTGTTGTTTTAGGGCCCACTAAGGACTCATTCGCCACTAATGGTGAATGAGTCCCTGTTAGGGCTTCCAAAAAGTGCCTTCTGGGTTTTGTTCCTCTTAGTCTGTAACTCCAGATTCTAGATTTTCACTACTCCAACCCTACTGAGGACTCATTCACCTTTAGTGGCGAATGGGTCATTTTAGGGTTTCAAAAAATTGATTTCTGGGTCTTGTACTTCAATGTATGTACTCTCAATTCCTAGGTTTCTACCTCCCGAAAGTCAAAAATTAATTTTGTAGAGCTCTTTCCTTGATCTTGCAATGTAGATGACAACTTTTGCAACTTGAAAAATTTGACACTTTTGATTCCAATTTGTTCCACTTGATCTTCAACCTATAAATCTACAAATACACATTCAAGGGAAAAAAAAACTTGTGTTTGTTAGTGAATAGGGGTTTGCCTTGGTCAAACCCCCTGTAGGTAATTAAACCAAACAATGAAATAAGGAAATTGAAGAATGAAACATGAAATAATGAAGTGTTGATACCTTGAAAGATGTCTTATAATGGAAATTTGCAATCTAACATGTAGTGTCCATGAAGAATGTAGATCTTAGATGTGAAATGATGCTTGTAAATGGATCCTCAATGCAACATTAACTATCTTGGTTCAACCACATGCATGAATGCATCAAACCCTTGACATGATGAATTGATCTTGAATTGCTGCAATAAAATCTAGAAATATGTCTTGTAATGCCTTGTGAATGCTCTTGAAATGCTCTTGTAGACTCAAAATTTCTATAAGGATGCTCTCTAAAAGTTTCCAGGTGAAATAATGTGAATTAACCCCTTATTTATACTAAATTGAGAGATCAACCCCAAAATTCAAATAATTCAAGCCGACCTCAAATTTGGGTATTAAAATTATAAGGATCCTGCCATCATTAAATTGAAAAATGGGTTCCCTACTCAAGGAGGACCCATTCGCTACTAAAGGTGATTGGGTCTTGGCACAATTTCTAGGACCAAGATTCAGGGAGGTGAAAGTACATCAAAAACCCACCTCAAAAATGCATAGAAAGGGGTGTCCTATGTGGAGAGGACTCATTTTCCATGAACGAAAAATGGGTCCTAGCAACATTTTTCAAGACATTAGATTTTCCAAATTAAATGTTATACAATATCATTATTGGGTGTCAAGATAGTATGCTATACAAAAATGGACCCTTCGCTTGACATGGGATTATTTCATGATAAAATGGACCTAATGAGGTCTTAATCAAGTGTTTTGAGACATTTTATGTGTCCACTGACTAGGTCTTGGACCCTCCTACACTAAATAAAATATGTTTATTAACGTCTTGCAAAGGTGTTGTAAAGTCTTGTAAGATGATTTCATGCTTTTCTAGACTTAATAAACCTATTTCTCCCTAATTCAACATTTAATAACATTATTACATCAATCTAGAAGGTTCTTAATGTAAACTTAATGATAAAATAGTGTTGTAGTGTGTTTTACACATTCACATTGGTTCTTGTGCCCTTCTAGGCTATGTGGACCTAATTTTAGTGTTGTAAGGTGTATTAAATCACACTTTCACATTGATTTATGTGTCCCAATCCATATTTAACATTTACATCATCATTAATAGTCATCTACCAACCCATATTGTGCATCCTGAGGCATTAATTGATCAAATACCTGACAAGGTGGCAATTTAGACTTTATTTCCCGATTCCTTAGCTTCTTAGGTGTCGAAATGGCCCCTGTGTGACCCATTTTCCATGCATGGTGAAAAAATCCCATCTAGGTGGGATGCATTCACCATGTGTAGCAAATGAGTCCTATCTGGCCCCCATTTTGACCCTTGAGCGAGAAAAAATGAAATTTAAAGTTTATTTTCACTTTATGTCGCCCTGTGATGTAGTATTATCAGGTACTAAGGAACACTTGTTTATAAATAAGTGTTTTTATCCTCATTTTACATGAAACAACATCTCTTGCTCATTATTATATCTCTCATCTTGAATTCATCATCTATCTTCCATTTCAAATCAAGCAAACTAAAGAATTCTTCAAGTTAGCATTCTAAAGAATTCAAGGGCTGATTCTACATGAATTGCTGTAGAAATCCAAGATAAATCATCATTGAAAGGAAGTTTATTCCATTTTTGCATGTTTCATTTCATTATTTCATTAATTTGGTTTAATCACCTAAAAGGGGTTTGACCAGGGAAAACCCCCATGCCTTAACAATCAACAATTTTTCCTCTTGTGTTGTTTGTATGCATACTTAGGTCCTTTGAAAGCTTGAGAATCATTGAATATTAAATTTAAAAGTTATTAAAGTCATCTCTTCGCCATTCAAGCCAAATCATCAACAAAAAGTCATTTTTAGACCCGATTTTGGCAGAATCTAAAGCGGACATTTGTAGAAGACAGAATTGCAGATATGAAGTTATAGAATCAAGTCCTTACTTTTCAGATCCCTGAAGGAGGAATGATTCACCAAGCATGGTGAATTAGTCCCATTTGTGGGACTTACAAAGTGATTGCATCAGATTTCATCTCTTATCAGTCTGAATCCTATTTCTAGAAGAATTCATCAGAACAGGGATTGATTCACCATAGATGGTGAATGAGTCCTATATGGCTTGAGAAACATTATCAATCAAAATTATAGACATTATAGGTTCATCACATTTTTCCTAGATGCACTCAGATTCATCCCTATTATCTCTGTTTTGCATATTTTCTTTAGTTTATTCATTGTTTGCATATCACTGTGTGCTTTCAAACATAGCTTAAATATTAGTTTTGCATTCATTTAGTTTAGTTTTAATCAATAAATTGAATTTATTTAAGTTCATTTACATCATATCATATTTCACACATCATAATTTGAATGTTACATAAGTATTTTGGAACTTGAATCTCACTCCTTTTAGGTGGAAAACCCTAGAAGTGCTAGAGCAAGCATTCAAGGTTCGCAAAATTTGTCACAGATAGATCCCTGAAAAGAGGGCTTGCATTTTAATTAAAGGGGTGAATTAAACTCAATTAACCATCATTAATTAATGAGACCCTAGATAAATGTGAAACTATGTTACAACACTTTACAACACCTAAATAAGGTACAAGTTAAATATATTTTATTTAAAAAAGGGCCCATTAGACTTAATTAATTAAATGAACCTTAGAAAAGTGTGAAAGTGTGTTACAAAACTTTACAACACTCTTTAAAAAGGTACATTTTAAGTATATTTTAATTAAATAAGGACCCTAGAATGATGTGAATGTGTACAACACATTACAACACCATCCCAAGGCACCATTAATTCAATTTTAATGTCAATTATCCCAAACCAAGTAAGGGAAAAAACTACATTTTCCCCCCATTTTAGTGAGAGGATGACCCCATGTCAAACTCACACTAAAGAAGACATTCAATACACTTAAGTATGCAGCAATAACAAAGATACATAATCATACCCTGTTAAAGGCCAAGAAAAATCAACAAAAACAAAGGATCAAGCACAACCGATTCAACACAATGTGAGGCAATGGTTGTTTGTCCATAACATATGTTTATCACTTTGGGGTACTGAAACCTCAATCTTGCCACAAGGTGAATTGTCCCAAAATATGTATATGCTCACTTTGGGGTAGTGGAACATCAGTTTGTCCACTAGGTGAGTTGTCCCAAAGAAGTGGTTTAGTGAGAAAGTCATGCCAGTGTATCGACTAGTCACCATATAATGAGAAATTCATGCTAGTGTATCGACTTCCCATCTACTAACCATACCAAAGTTATCCTCTTGATAACTTTAATAAGTCACCACAATGTAATGCTTTTATAAATACTTTTTTCATGTACAAAAATTTGTTAAAGGGGATTTTTCTTTGTTCATGTAAAGGTCTCATCTTAGGGAACATCATGCCTAATGTCTCCATGAGAGGAAAAGTTAAAGAAATATTGCACAATGAAACATGAGTATCGATGTATTCCCCCAATTTAAAGTGGTTGCTAACACCATTGTTGTGGGAAATTGCTTTAAAATAGAAGAAGACATGAGAGCTTATTTGGAAATCCCTATGCCAAGTCATATGTTTCCAATAAGCTATGTCATCAAAAGGGGAAGGGGTTTCCCCAAAAACTCAGTATGTCACATGTGATCCAACTTAAGGCACGTCACCCACATCCCAAGATTGCTCTTATATATACATGAAAGGTGGTCAACTAGCCAAAAGAGATAACAAGTGACATATGAGGACAAGGCTTCCTAACCCTTTACCCCCACTTAGTGCAAGGCAAGGATGAGCCAAAATTATTGATGAGATGCATGCTAGAGTGAAAATAAGTATCCATCAGAGGAATTAGGTGCCCCCACATAAGGGATAGCACCAAACTCCTTAAGATGTTGGATTTTACTACTCAAAGCCTTGCATTTTATAGTAGAATGACCATGAACTCTATGATATGTACAAAATGAAATATTGTAGTAACATTTCTTTCATTTTTTGGAGGGAGAGATATCAAACGATCTTGGAGGAGTATCGACAACATACTCTTTTGATCAAAAGTAGAAGATGTTCCTTTATTATGTGACAAAGATCTCTTGCTTAGTATTAGGTTTCATACTTACACAAGACTCTTCAGATTGCAAGATTTTGTACTCTGTTATAGGAGGGTGTAAAATCTATCAAAGTCAAATCATTAGTGTTTTGCATGATGAAATTAATGTTAAGTGAGGACTTCTTTGTTTATTTCATGTCTTTCAAAGGATAGTAATCAGGAGCATTGATGTCTATCAGTTAAGGATGCACTAATGTTAAAGTTGGTTTAGGAGAATCTTTTGTAAGAGTGTTGATATTGAGTGAAGGCTTGTTTTTTGGTTTGATTTATATCAAAGGACAATAACCAAGACCATGAGTTGTTTCTTGCATTTTAGGCTCTATAGGGACACATATACCTTGTTCTCTAGCACCACATCCTTTTCCACTATATCCAAGTTGTTTCATAACTTCATAACCTCTTCCATAAAGCTTTTTCATTTCTTTCGGATTTGGTGGTTTCTCATAATCAACTTCATCAAAGTTTGTTGTGTAGTTTGTGGTTGAGGTGGATGCTTTCGAGTTTTGTGTTGACATTACTAATTTTTTATTTTCCCTTTTCAGACTCTTTGTTTATGATCTTTTATTCTCCCATGAATGTTGGTGTGAAATCTAAGGAACCCCAATCATCTTCTAACAATTAATTGACTTTTTTAGTTTTTTTCTTGTGTTCTTTTTCTTCTTTTGTGACTTCTTACGATGTATAGGTTTCCAATGCTTCCAAAGGATTTTGTCCTTCTCATTCATCCATCAAGCAACTTTCAGGTTCATGATCATCTTTTAGTGTGTAAAATTTGTTGTTATAGACATACTTCATTACATGATGCAGAGTGGAAGGCACACCATTCATCTAATGAATCCAAAATATTCCTAAAAGGAGATTATAAGAAAGATCCTCAGGCATGACATGGACCAGAGTTTGTAATGTTACTTCCCCAACTCTGATAGGTAATGTAAGGACTCCTAGTAGTTTTTTTCCTATTTTGTCAAATCCTTGAATCGATAAAGAATCAGGTTTAATATCATTCTTACTCATCTTAAGTCTTTTCAAAAGGTTCACAATACACACATTCAGGGTTGAACCATTGTCAACAAGAGTTCATTTTATTGCAATTTGACCAATGTGAACTATTATGTTGAAAGCTTCATACTTCTTCTAAATTTCCAAGGGATGTAGGTCACTTTGGTGAAAGACTATGTCCAAGTTCATTTCGTTCATCTGTTAGATTAGTGCTGCTACATCATTTGAATTATTGTTATAAGGAACCATAACTTGTTGCAAGGCCTCTTGGAGTATGCTATGATAACTAGGTGATACTTGAAGGAGTTCCCATATGGAAATATTAGCAGGAGTATTCTTAAGGTGTTCAACAAGATTATATTCCTTTCCGTTGTTTGTAGTCAAACGAGGAGTAGTAGGAAAGATAGGATTAGGTAATGGGAGGGATGTTGAAGGTGTTTGTTTTGGTTGTAGATTATTCCTCGTGTTATATGTATGAGCAATGGTGTTATAATTTGATTGCTGTGAAACATTATTCTTAGGTGGTTTAAGGATGAGGACATGTTTATTTTGAGTTTGTGGTTTTTGAGAGGGTGGATAAATGATAAGTTTAGGATCATGAGAGTACTTCAAGGGGTATCTAATGTGCATAACCTCAGAATACTTACCCTTTTCTTAATGATCTCTTAGTGAATGGGAGTCTAATATCTCTTCATCATCTTCATCTAAGGAATTATTATTGTCAATGTTTTCATTTTCTTCCATGATGATATCTTCCCTAGTAGGAGAGTTTTTAGGAGATCTACAAACTAGATGTTCATGACATTCAAAGGTTGGTTCTTCTAAAATGAATTCATCACAAGTAAGGGAGTTATCAATGGTTGTATTATCAAGGATGGCATTTTATTGTTCAATAATGTTTTCCTTAGGGGAAGAGAGACATATAAGATTCTCATGACTTTCATCGATTTCATTTTCTAACATCAAAGTATCTTCTTCACAACTAGGAAAAGAACAAATGTGATTGTTTATAATTTCATTCCTTTGTCCCATAATTTCTTTCAAAATAGGATAGGTAGGGGAAGGAACATAAAGAGGGTTGTTATAGACCTTAAAGATTTTATCATCTAACACTGACCTATCATCCTCACTTTCAATTACATCTTCTTTCACTAATACATTCTCATAAACAAAAGATGAATGGAAACTAGGTAAGGTGATGTTTAGGAATGCATCTATGATCTCATTCTTTTGTGTCATAATATCTTCCAAAGGGGAACAAGAAGGAAAAACAAGAACTTCATGATTCTCAATGATTGTATCTTCTTTCACCAAGATGCCTTCATCACTAAATGGTGAGGTATCAGGAGAAAAAATATGATCATCATGGTTATCTATGTTTGTATCCTCTTCTATCAAATCATTCCCACAAATAGGAGATATAAGAGGGGGTGTAGGTTTAAGGAAAGTGTCAACATTTTCACTCTCTTGCACTAAGAGAATCTCATAAATAGGAAATGTATTGAATGAATGACTAACATGCTTATTGACTAAATTTTTCTTTGAAAACTTGGAAAAGACGACTACTAAAATTTGTGAAAATTAATATAATTCAATACAATGAGATGTGTAAATACAATTTTCAAAATTTAAACAACGTAATTTATTGATTACACCATGAAACAATCTAAAAATGAAATGTTGTAAATGTAATTTTGAATTTTTACAATGCACTAAATAAAGAAAATGCAAATAATTTGATGAAACAAAAAATAAAAAAAATGAATTAGGAAAGTGAAAGCAACAAACAAAAGCCTAAAAATGATGTTTCAAATCCCAAAAAATACAAATCAGGATCTAACAAGGACTCATTCGCTAGTAAAGGTGAATTCGGATCACCAAAATGTTCAATAGAAAAAGTAAGGTTTACCACCATGAATGAACAAGATGATAAGACACTAGATTTTTTTCATATTAAAACACTCAATTATGAGGGCTAAAAGATGCAAATAACAATTAGAAATGATACCTAATTGTTATAGCAACAAAAAGGTAGGATTTAAGAGGGTAAAATGATTGTGTACCTTGCTAGAAAAGTGTTGTTTCAGGGCCCACTAAGGACTAGTGGTGAATGGGTCCCTATTAGGGCTTCCAAAAAGTGCCTTCTGGGTTTTGTTCCTCTCAGTTAGTAACTCCAAATTCCATATTTTCACTGCTTCAGCCCTACTGAGGACTCATTCACCTTTATTGGTGAATTGATCCTTTTAGGATTTTGGAAAACTAATTTCTAGGTCCTATACTCCAATGTCTTCACTCTCAATTCCTAGCTTTCCAACTACCAAAAGTCAGAAATTAATTCTGTAGAGCTCTTTTCGTGATATTGCAATGTAGATGACAACTTTTGCAACTTGACAACTTTGACAATTTTGATTCCAATTTGTTCGACTTGATATTCAACTTGTAAATCTGTAAATACACATTCAAGGGAAGAAAAACTTGTTGTTTGTTAGTGAATAGGGTTTTTCCTTGGTCAAACCCCTTGTAGGTAATTAAACCAAATGATGAAATAAGGAAATTGAAGCATGAAACATGAAATAATGAAGTTTTGATACCTTGAAAGATGTCTTATAATGCAAATATGCAATCTAACATGTAGTGTCCATGAAGAATCTAGATCTTGGATGTGAAATGATGCTTGTAAATGGATCCTCAATGCAACATTAACTATCTTGGCTCAACCACATGCATGAATGCATCAAACCCTTGACATGATGAATTGATCTTGAATTGTTTCAATAAGCTCTAGAAATCGATCTTGTAATGCCTTGCGAATGTTCCTGAAATGCTCTTGTAGACTCAAATTTTCTATAAGGATGCTCTCTCAAAGTTTCTAGGTGAAATAATGTGAATTAACCCCTTATTTATACTAAATTGAGAGATTAACCTCAAAATTCAAATAATTCAAGCCTACCTCAGACTTGGATATTAAAATTATAAGGATACCACCATAATTAAATTGAAAAATGGGTTTCCTACTCAAGGAGGACCCATTTGCCACTAAAGGCGAATAGGCCTTCGCATAATTTCTAGGACCATGCTTTGGGGAGGTGAAAGTACTAAAAGGTGGAAAATTGTTTTGCTTCCCTCTTAGGGTTTGGGACCTAAAAGGGAAATTTTCACTAACTTTCACTCAAGAACAAACCCTTGAGATCTTAATACAAAAGAGAGAGAGATCTTGCAAGAGGGTTGTTCAAAGTGTTGACTATAATCTAATAAGGGGTTCACCACCAAGTAATACCTTGGAAAGATAAATGAAATGCAAGATGTAACACTAAACCCTAATTTAATTCAATGACCTAGAAATGTAAATAAAACAAAACAAAAAGCTGCAAAATGAAATGTGTGCACCTGAAAACCTGAAGATGACTGGAAGGAGTCCTAAAATGCTAGAAATTATAAATTTTTGATCTAGTGGGACTCATTTTCCATTCTGGGTTAATCAGTCCTAGTTCTGGATTTTTGCATAGGAGCATGTTTTAGGAAAAAGGGTATTTGAATCTGCAAACAGTTTTGAAAAAAACCTATAGTAGGACTCATTATCTACTTGTGGCGAATCAGTCATGTTCCACTTTTTCAAGAATTCAAAGCCTGAATCTTCTCTTCTATGTATGCTCTGTCCTTCCTGATTGACTTCCAGATCTAAAACCATGATTTGTAACTTTTAGGTGATATCTAAGTATCTTTGATGCTTGATGACAACTTTGACAACTTTTCTCCAATCTTGCTCCTTAGGAAATCTACAACCTAGACCTGTAAATCACACACAAAGGAGAGGGAAAAATGTTGTTGGGTTAGTGGGTAGGGGTTTTCCTTGGTCAAACCCCATTTTGGTAATCAAACCTTGAAATAGAACGAAATAGAAATGGAGAATGATGAATGAAAAAAGTATGATGTTGCAACTCACCAAACCCTAGCAATGAGGTGCTACAAACATGTGTGAGATGGCTCCAATGGATGTAAATCTTGACTCTTTCTTGAAGGTGATAAATCTTGAATTGAAAACTTGCTTGAATCATGAAATCCTACATCACAATTGTTAGCTCCAAGACAAACATGATACATGAAATATTTGACATGATGATTGATGCTTTAATGCTTCTCTAAAATGTTTGATAATATTCCATTGAAGACTCTTGAATGCTCTTGTGAAATAAAAATTTCTATTAGAATGCTCATTCAACTTGCTAGGTGTAAATATGAGTGAACGAAACTTGTATTTACACTCAATTATGCAATAATTCCCGAAATTACAACACTACAAGCCAACATTAGATCTAGGAGGATAAAATCCTACTAGAAATTTGAATTAATTTTGATTTTGGGCCACATAGGGCTCATTCACCCAAGGTGGAAAATGAGTCTCACTAGGCTTAATTTTTGGGACCAATTTTAAAAATGCATAGAAATGTGTGAAACCAGGTTTGGGACCAAAAGATCTAGGTGAGACCCATTTTCCAAAGGAGGTGAATGAGTCCCAGATTACCAAATATGGGCCATTCAAACCTAAAACACCTAAACTATAATTGGGTAATGATAGGTGTCAGGATTATCCTCAAAAATATGCATTAAATGAGGCTTGTGGATGAAAAATAGGGCCAATTAAAGCATAAGAATGCCCAATTATTAATGAAAAGCCTAGAAAAGTGTGAAAGTTTGTTACAACACTTCACAACACTTTACAATAAGGAAAGATTAAGATTTATTTTGATTAAAAAGAGGTTTATTAGGTGTAATTAATTAATAAGACCTTAGAAAAGTGTGAAAGTGAGTTACAACACTTCACAACACTTTAGGAAGGTGCCATTGAAATCCACTAGTTCACAAAGGCCCAAGACCTAATGTGAATATGTCAACCACATTACAACACTAAATCAAGGAAATATTAAGCTCAAATTCACAAGGAGGGCCCAAACAAGTGTGAAAATGTCCATGACAACATTTTTCAACACTAAATTTAGCCCCCACTTTAGTGAGAGGATGAACCTGCTTCAAACTCACACTAAAGTAGACAAACATGCATCAAGAGGGGTCCAAGTGTACCAATTCTAGTTAGATTGGACAACAACGATCAAGAGGGGTTATCAAGCCCTCAGGATCAAGATCCCATGATAAACCAACACAGGCACAAAATAACACACATGAGAACGATATAAAGAGAAACAAAAAAGAACAAGAATACACTATCAAAGATGAAAAAGAGAAAAGGTAAAAAAATAAAAGAGAGTTAGATCAAGCTCCAACCATTTGTCCATCGTGATGTGGATCAAATTTAGGCTATTTTTTAGAAAAATACACTCACTCTGAGGGAACGAAACTCCTGGCTGTCCATTGGGTGAGAAGTCCTAGAAGGTGAGACAAATACACTCATGGCTAGTATGAATTCACACACACATGCAAGTGGCTATGGGGAAAGTCATGCCTTAGTTGGGATTCCCGCTCAAACCATACCAAAGTTATACCCCATGATAACTTTAATAAGGTGCAACAAAAAATGATTTTTGAGCTTCATGAGACAAGCAAAACTTTGTATGCTTGGAACTCATGAATAAACAAGATGGCTCCATAGGCATGCAAGGTGTGTTATGCAAGGTGGCCATATAACTACAAATGAAAAATACAAAATTTTCAAAGGATTCTTGCTTAGTTCATGTGAGGTCTCTCACTAAGGGAACATTGTGCCTAATGTCTCCAAGAGAGGACCAATCAAAGAATAAAAGATTAGCAACTTAGGGGATGCAATGTGTCACATCAAGCCACTAAGAGGAATATAATATGCTAAGAGGGATCACACTCTTGAGGGACATCACACCCAATGTCATCCACAACGTGAAAAATGCTCATATAAAGCAAGAAGATTGCACCATGAACCATGAAAAGAAAACAATGCAAAAGAATAATGCCAATGTATGCCCCCACTTTAAAGAAATTGCTAAACACCATATTGTGAGCAATTACTTTATAGTATCAAATGATGTATGATAACAATAAAGAAGACATGAGAGCTAACTTGGAAATCCCTATACCAAGTCATGTTTCCAAGTGAAGCTACATCATGTAAGAGAAAAAAAAGGGGTTGCCCCCAAAATGAAAACACCAAACACATAAGGGATCTATGGATTTGGGGTCAGTATGTTCTTGCTGCAATATTTTTAGAGAGCTCGAAATTGTCATCATTCCCCAAATACACATAGAACTAGAAGAATGACACAAAGATAGTGAAAAAAAAAAAAAACCTTTCGGGTCAACATAGAAGAGACATGAATGTCTCAATGCCTTGCGTCATACCCAAAAAGGAAGCACATGAAAAATGAAAAGAAATAATGAAAAGAAAAGCTTTTGGTTCAACATGGAAGAGACATGAATGTCTCCATGCCTTGCATCATCCCCAAAATGAAAAAACAAGACAAATAAAAGAGATAAAAATCAAAAAGTAAAAGATTTATGACATAGAGAAGAATGAAGGTACAAATAGAGGAATGTCATAAAGAGAGAGAGATAACATAAAAAAAACATCATGGGGATCACATCACACACATGCAATGACACAAAAGAAAAGGAAAGAAATAATGCAAAAGACTAGTAAGGCATATGCAATTCAACCTATGAGTAGGTCATCTACATCCCAATCATGTTCATTGTATACCAAAGGTGAGAAACTAGCCAGAGGAACAAGAGAAAGTTCCAAACTAGGAGAAGTACTAGGTTCAACACTCTTTTTAGGAGAATTGTCATTTAAGCTCATGGAAGGGGAAAACAATGTATTCAATTCATTATGCACCTCTTCGTCAATTTTAGCAACCTCATCATCATCATCCAAGTTAATGACAAGAGGTTGACTGATAATGTCCATGGAGGAGTTCAACTCTTGTTGTGGTTGTTGTATTGGATTGTCTTGTGTTGGGGCAGGGGTAGAGTCATCATTCACTACTTTAGTCAAGTTTGGATCTAGATTTTCTTTATTTAATTCATGTAACCTACAAGCAAGGGCATGATGTCTACATCTATGCTCTCTAGCACCTCTATTTCTTTTAGTTTTGTTTTCAAGTTGTGTTTGTGTAGGAGAGGGTTGGTGTTTCTTTTCTTCCCTAGGAGAGGGTTGGTAAACTATATGTTTCTTTTCTTCCCTAAGGGGAGGAACAAAAGGAACCATGGGAGGTTATTCAACCAGTTCCTCTTTGACTTTGTACACTTGTTTTACTCTAGGAGGTGTGACGGGGTTGTTTTCAGTGTCTCTTGGTCTTTTGTAGGATGTAGGTGAAGGTTATATCTTAGGTTGGTCTTGGTTATTTGGAATTTCTCTAGGCTCAAGCATGGTTTCGTCAAGGATAGAAGGCTCGGTTGTGGGTGGGGACATGTTTTGAAGGGATAGTTCTGCTATTTTCATTGCCTTGAACTTTTGATAGGAAAAGAAAAATAAGTCTTCTCATGGTTTTATAGATTCCATAGGCTCGAGCCAAAAGAAATCTAAGGAAAAGTTACCTTTAGAGGACAATGGGTTAAAGCCACTATGATGGATGGTGAATATTTCATTATCAAAGGGAAACTTTAAGCATTTGTGCACAACTAAAGAGAAAAATTTCATTGAGTGAAGCATTGGATATCCTAGCTTCACATGAAACTTGTACAACTGTGGGATGATGGAGAATGAGACATCTAATGTTTTTGGTCCTATTTGCAAAGGAAGAGTGATCGATCCCATCGTAGGGCAAGAAAAACCATTGTGTATCTTGATCCATGCTTTCAATTTATCATATATATATTGATAGAGCTCATGCAAACATAAGAATTCCTCGGTGATCACATTCTCTCCACAAGTGAGATTTATTAGCATTCTATTAGTGGGCTTGTCATAGATTTGACCAACTATGTAAAGAGGACCATCGAGTGCATGTTTAAGTATATCATTAGAGGAGAAAGAAATTCCAAGTGGATTTTTAGTTTGGCCCTTACGAGGAATGATGCCTATCACTCCTACCATTTCATCCATAGGATCATTATCAATAGGATAATGTTGTATAGTTGTTATTATCATTTGTATCAAAATTCATCACATCATTCTTTGTAGTTTCGCTAGCTTTGACAAATGAAATGTTATGTTTTGGCATGGGGTTGGTAAAAATTTGCAAGTTTTGGTTAGGAGAGGCAATGTACTTATTTCCTTGATCACTAACACCTCCAACGGAAAGACGACTAGAATTAATGAGGTCTTGCACAAGATGTTTAAGACACTTGCAATGTTCTGTTTCATGTCCGTTTTGTCAGTGGTAATGACATTAAGAATTTGATCTAAAGCTTGGGGGAAAAGGCTTATTAGGATCGGGTGTTTTTGATGGGAGGCAAGGCAATCATTTGTTGTTCTAAGAGTTGGGTCATTGTGTTATGAAGGGTATTGGGTAAGGGAGTGAATTGTCTCTTCAGGTCCCTATAGCTAAAGGGTATTGTTGCTTCAACAACAACTACTTGGTTATTAACATTTGGGTTGTTTTTTGAGGGGGATTTAATTGAAGGAAACCTTATTTTTTTTTTATAAATGGATGAATTTTTTTTTCAGGATTCTCAGTTTGGCTAGAAGTGGACCTTGACTACTAACTAAACTTTATAATCGTCGTGTACACAAGTACATGAAGGATGCAAATTTCATCATGGTAAAATTTTCTTGTATCTTGCTTTACAAATTTTCTATGAACATCTTTTGAAGATGATGGTTGGGGACCTTGACATCAATTTGGGAATAAAGCGATTGATAGAGTGAGATAAAGTTAGTTATCTTTTCTTCAGATTCTTTTTTCTTGCATCTTAACAAATCGACCAAGGTCATCTTAGGAGTCATATGCACTTGGAAATTATTTACAAATGCCTCAAAAATTTCATTGAATGAATGAATTGAGTTGTTCAATAAAGAAGAAAACTATTCCAAGGTAGTATCTTTCAAGGATCTAGGAAAAAGCTTAGCTAGGAGTTTATCATCAAGGAAAAAGTCACTTCATAAGGTGGTATAAGTATTAACATGGTTAGAAGGATCTCCATTTCCTCCATATTTATTGAATCTAGGAACCTCTACACCTTGTGGCATCGATGTTCACAATATCTCCAAGGACAATGGAATGCTTTTGGCATAGTATGTAGGTAGGCCATTTTGATTTAGATTGATGGTGGAAATCTATTTTTGAAGGGATGAGACATTTTGGAAGAGAGTTATGAGAGGGTCATTGTTTGTATTATGAGATGGAAGTGAAAATGGTGAAGTGGTGTATGTGTTAAAGGGGCAAGTGTATGGAATGCTTATAGGTGGTAAGGTAGTAGGATATATAACATGCAATGCCAAATAGGAACTAGGAATGCTAGCGGGAATACCCAATTTGAGTTTCTCCTTGGCTTGTGACATTGCTTGTAGGATGTTATTCAAAATTTGAGCATTGAAAATTTTGAGTCCTCCCTATCAAAATTTCATTTATTCTTATAGTAGCTGAGCACATTTTTTATCTTGATGCATATGGTTTATTTATTAATGTTCAAAATTGATTGGTCAAATGAAGAAATAGGATATTTCTGGATTGAAGAGGTAAGCTTCATTGCAAAAGTGGCAAAATAGTTGATATCTTGGAAAAATCAATGCAATGAGGCAATATAGAAGTATAGATATGGTATGAATGCTTTGTGCACCCTTATGCCTCCACAAATCATAATGCACGATGTAGAGTGAAGATGGTTTCTACTCGAAATCATGACTCCAAACTCAATTTGACCAATGCAGATAGCCTCAAGGCTGAGTTATGATAGTTGGATAATGCATTCAAGTAATATGTTAGTCTTCATAGTTGTAATGTGACATAAAGGCCGATGGTAAAACAAATTAAAGCATGATCCTATGATAGACGACTACACTTATGGATCAGTTAATCTCTATGAAGCTACTATTTGGCTTCCATAAGGCATGGATACTTATTATAATGCAAAAGAGGATTAGTTCCCCATGAACTATAGTGGTTTCATCATATGCCCAGCCTCATTGCTGATTCAATGAAATATTTCCCATGATGATTATGCGATCAAAAGAGCATATCTTGTCAACAAAGAGCTTTGTGCAAGAATAGATGATAAAAAGTTGAGAGGGTTCATTTTATTTCTTTGGCAGAGGTTGTGAAGGTTAGTGGAACTTGTCAAGTAGCTACCTGCTTGGTTTGAGAAACCACTAAAAATACTGCCCATTAAAATCTTTATCAGCGGGTGGTTACAAAAACCTTTTAAAAGGCCATCGTGTTTTTTTTAAAGAAAAATTTTGAACTCTGGTGGGATTCATAATGGTTCGACAAACCTATCAAAAGGTAGCTACAATAGTGTTGGAAACACATTAAAGAGCTAGTATAATATGTAATAAAGGAAAATGAAAAATGGCATGCCATAGCAAGAGGATTAAAGGATCCTTCATTTCGTGTGAATCAAAACCACTTTGTTGTTTCTAGAAAATTAGGAGATGTCGCAGTCAAGGAAGAAGTCTAGAAAGTAGCTGGAGAGCTTGTTGGTCTTGCAATTGGTGTAACAATAATTGCTTGAAAAACTTGTTGGAAAGGTAATGCAAGCTACACCAAGGCTGCTAAACACATATCCAAATCTAGCTTTAACATGGGCTATTATGTGCTTGTTGCACCTTGTGCTATGTTGTCAATCCCTTCCATTTCTAAAATTTTCATCGATAAATCTCAAACATGCATTCCTCTTAGTTGAGTCTCATGTCTCAGGTTCCCCAGTTCCTGATCTTACAAGCTACAACCAACAAGAAAATATCTTAATATTTCAACAGCTATTAGAGCCATGTATTCCTTTTGGTTGCCCTCTAGAAATATTGATCAAAAGAAACATTTCAGGGAATAAGCTAGGAGCACAATTGGAGCTCAAAGACAAAAGATAGTAGAGCAATTTAATGATCCATTAAATACAAAGAACAACTCTATAACTTTGCTCATGTCATCCATGTTGTCGACAAAATAGAAGCTATGAAATAAGGTATAGGTAGTTTTCGAAGCATAAGAGACAGATGATTAAAGCATGACTAATCATTGGTGATGAATGGGTAAATTGGGTAAATTTCTAAGTAATTTGATGTCGTATCAAAGGAATAACTTCATTCAAATGGATTTGAGAATGTTTCATTTTCCATTCCAAATGGAGTTGAATACAACATACTTTGGCACACATGGTAAGGTCACAGGATTTATATGGAGAAAGATTAAACCATTTGCACTTGGAGGTGAGAAAGGCATTGGGAGAAGCTTATCAATTTCTTAGTGATCCA
This sequence comes from Sequoia sempervirens, assembly GCA_007258455.2. Taxonomy (NCBI): domain Eukaryota; kingdom Viridiplantae; phylum Streptophyta; class Pinopsida; order Cupressales; family Cupressaceae; genus Sequoia; species Sequoia sempervirens. The sequence continues at coordinate 87,353 of VDFB02267692.1, read as the reverse complement.
ACACAAAGAGCTACATATGATACAAATGGAAAAGAAAACATATCAAAGGAAGCCATATGAGATCCAACAACAATATTTGCCATGTTGTTTGGAAGTGAGTTGTTTGAAGATTACATAGGACAACTTGCAATGGCTTCGTTGAATTCATCTAAAATGCCGATTGAAGGAAAAGATGTGGATATGAGGAAATTGCAAGAAAAGCTGAAGGTTGTCCAAAAGGAAAGAGAAGAAAAAATTGCTTATATATTGAAGGACTTTCTTAGTCAGTACCTAAAAGGTGATAGAGAGGGATTTATTCGGCATGCTGAATGTGAAGCTCAACGACTTTCATAAGTAGCTTTTGGAGTTGATATTTTGCACACGATTGGCTATATATATGTTAGACAAGTAGCTAAAGGAATCAAATCACTAAGATTGAAGGCTCGTGCTTATGCTCCACTTAATGTCTCTATTTCATTACAGGATGAGATACAACTTGAAGAGCTCATCATAGTTATATATTGAGGATGATAATCCACTTGTAGTTGGTATAATTTTGCTGAGGATGTCCATGGCCCAATCCTCAAGGATTTTTCTCTATCCTTCAATAAATCAAGTGTTCAAGGTGAGGAGAATGCCTATATTCAAGATATAGCAAAAGGTGTTTTGAGAAGCAGCTAGATTTTGTTGTGAAGATTAGCCTTTGAAGGGAGAAACAAGGGCTATAAAAATGGAAGATTCAAGATGGGAACTCAATAAATTACAACCATATTCATAAACACATCGAGTGTCTATTTGCAATCAAGATCAATAAACTCTAGAGTGAAAGTTTCAAATTCTTGGTGGCTTATATGTATGACATGATTGTGTGATTTTTCCATTATTGAGATGACATTGTAGTATGTCACCATGATGAAAGACAAAGCGCACAAACATCGAATCCTTTGGGATTCATAAAGATATTCTCATGTCTATGGAATGGAAAGATTGCACAAATGTAAATAAATAAATCCTGATAAGTGATATGAGCCCGTAGGAAATGGAAAAAGCTTCAGAATTTGAGGAGTCACTTGTTGGAAAGAAGATTTTAGTTCTTTGTAAAAAAAAGGAAACAAAGAAGGAGGATTCAAATGAACATGTAGATGAGGTCAATGCAGCCCAACAGATGTAGCTTGAAAATGTGTATAAAGGTGAAGTAGGAAAGATACTGCAAGTCAACTGAACGTGTTCTTGGCACAACTGATGCAAGTACATATGCATTTCCTAGAGCAGTGTGTAGAAATTTTCTTTTAACATCCCATAATGTCCTGTAAGCAAACTGTACCTTTTAAATGGGGTAAATCTTATGATAGTTTAAAAAAATAGAGTTTGGGAGCGTTTTACTTACCTCTCAAGAATATATTTAATATGATGGGGTCCGTTGAATTATTCTAAGAAGGAAAAGGAAACTTTTTGGAATTAGAAAAATCAAGATCAGTTACAAAACTGAAAAGGAAAGCAAGAAGTTGGAAAATTCTTTGTAAAGAAAGCTAATTTGGGATATCAAGAAATAGTTAGATAGGTGAAGAAGGGAAATTTGGAAAGTTCCAGTAACTTCTAAAAATAATTATCTACGGTGGGGAAACATTATAAAAGGATTTTTCTGATGTAATAAGGGGATGTTTTGGGCTGTGAAATGGGACCTTCTTTGAAGGTTGGGGATTACACTGACTGATTTTTTTTCTATTCATTTGGGAAAGAGAAAGATCATTTTTTGAACTTGGTCTTTGTACACGGAGATAGAGTCTTGGAGCTCTATTTTATATTTTAGAATAAAGGAGATATTTCTAATCCTTGTGTTTGATTTTCTTCTTTTAATTGTTGATTTCCTTTGTGAATCTATAGTTTTCATTCATAATTTCTCTGTTACAAAAGATTATAGATGTGTTCATTGCAGGATCTTTGTGTCTTGTTTTGTTCATGTATTTTATGGGAATCATTTCCTTTCTTCCTCCTTATCATTTGTAGGTTTAAGTGAATGATCTTTGCATCATTTTCTTTGATCTTTATTCCAAATCACTCTCGCATTTGTGTCATTTTTATGCATAGGTGTTTGTTTTCCTTTGTTACTTTCTAGTAAAAAGCATACCTTAGTTTTGTTTTCAGTCTCTTCTAATTCCGTAAAGATCATAAGAGGGAGCTATACCTCTAAAATTCAGAGGCTGATCATTAATCCAATAGCGATCTTCAGAGCTATGGGTAACAAAATTTCCTTTATTGCTGGGAATTTTTGAGTCATTATCTAATTATTTGACGAAGGACAATCTGTTTACCAACATATTTTTGGTGACTTTGCTGGGATTTGAGTCAAAATATTTGTGCTTTATTTCCTCAATTTTAATGATATCTCCATGTGTAGGGAGATTGGCGACTCTGTTTGAAATTCGAAGACATTATGATGCAAAATTAGAAAAATTGAAGAAATGGGAGAAGACCTGCACCTATAATCAAAGAGATTCTTGCAATAGATGACAAGTTACTTCATGACTTCTGGGATCATTGCAAAGAATGCATTACAAAAGCTGTAAGAACTGGGTTAAGTATAGAAGATGATTACAAATCAGTGCTATTGTTGAGGAGTCTTCATGCTAGATTTTACAAACTCAAAGAACTCAAACAAGGATTGAGTTCGCTGCAAGAAATCACATGAAAAGTCACACGATTTAAAAAGGAATTGCAAATTGATGATGATGATACTCCAGGTGCTTCTAATTCCTTTTGTTCTTATAAATTTTTATTCTTGGATGAAAAAGATGTTAAAGGAATGATTATTAAGCCTCATGAAGATTCAACATCATTAAAAGAAAATGATCATAATCAAGGGAATGTTAAAAAATTCACAAGTATTGCAATTAATGTAGTTAATAATGATTTATTGAGGCCCTCTTGTTCACCAGAATTAGAAAATTTCAGTTCTAAAAATGTTGAAAATCAGTTTACTTCTAAAAAGTGTGAAGATGAGAATTTTCAGATTATTACATAGTTAGAGTATGCAACTTTTGAGTTTTGTGAAGAAGATGGTAAAAAGGGTTCGTTACAGACAAAGGTTAGTAGTGAATATATTTTTGAATCATTTCATTTTGAAGATGCAAATACACCATCTGAAAATGATTCAACGAATGAAGTTTACATTGGAATTCAAACAAATCTATTTTTTGTTGGTGACATTTCAAAATCTGAGTTTGTAAAAGAGGAAGAAATTTTTTGGGTTAATGAAAAGCACAACAATGGTCGAGCTGATGAATTATTGCAGCCTCAAGAATTGTCAAAAGTTTCAGATGGTGATTCGCTTTGTGAAGAAGAAATTATATTTCAATTTTTTTCATTTGTTGAAGGAGAAGATTCACTCATTGTAACTCTAGGTATTGGCCTTGCTACTTCTTCATTTGTGGATAGGGACTTTTCAGATTTGGTTGCAATAAAGAAGGATGAAATCTCTTTGGTAAAAAATGATCCTATGCTAGATGAAGCTATTGTTTTTCCTAAGTTTCATATGGATATTAAGGATTCTGTTAGATATGATGACTCTAGTAATGAAAATGTTGGGAGTAATGCAACCTTTATTTCTGAGAGCTTTGATTATTTTTGCTTGCAATCAAAAAATGAAACATCTCTCTGTAGTACATTACTTAGTTGTGAAAGCACAAATTCAAAAAATTGTAATTAGATGTGATCATGAAGAAGAAGCAATTGTTGGTTTGCTTAAGTTGGCTTAGGAAAATACAATCAACATTATACAAGGAAAACATCTCGAGGTTCAAGAAGATTCAAAAAATTATGACAAGAAGTGGCTTCTTGGTGGGTTTTTCATTGAGTCATTTCATTTCACATGTTTTAGCTTTGTATACATAGTCTTCAATATGTTGTTGAATTTGCAAATGCTTCATAAATACACATCCCTATTTTGCACTGGCAGATATTTCTCCCAACCAGTTAATGGCTTTGCATAGTCTCATGGGAAGTTGGGTGTTTTGCACCTAGTCTGGGTGCATATAGGTGTCTTAGGTTGCATTTTCCTTTCTATTGTGTGGATTGGTTCCAGTTTTGGCTTTGGTTCTGGTCTCTTGTTGTTCTCCCTTGACTCCATTTCCCAATGGACAAGGACTGGTATATCCTATAGATGTTAGAGTTCTTTGCATTTCCGTAGAAAATCTAGTCCCCTAGTTAGAGCCAATGTTATTCAAAATTTGAGCATTGAAAATTTTGAGTCCCCCCTATCAAAATTTTGTTTATTCCTATAGTAGCCGAGCAAATTTTTCATCTTGATGCATATGATTTATTCATTAATGTTCAAAATTGACTGGTCAAATGAAGACAACATGATATTTCTAGATTGAAGAGGTAAGCTTCATTGCAAAAGTGGTAAAATAGTTGATATCTTGGAAAAATCAATGCAATGAGACAGTATAGAAGTATAGATATGGTAATAATGCTTTGTGCACCTTTATGCCTCCACAAATCATAATGCATGGTGTAGAGTGAAGATGGTTTCTTCCCAAAATCATGACTGCAAACTCAATTTGACCAATGCAAATAGTCTCGAGGTTGAGTTATGACAGTTGGAGAATGCATTCAAGTAATATGTTACGAAAACCTTTTAAAAGTCCGCCGTGGATTTTTTTAAAGAACAATTCCAAACTCTGGTGGGATTCATAATGGTTCGACAAACATATCAAAGGCTGTTACAATGATGTTGTAAAAACATTAAAGAGCCAATATAATATGTAATAAAGGAAAATGAAAAATGGCATGCCATAGCAAGAGGATTAAAGGATCCTTCATTTCATGTGAATCAAAACCACTTTGCTATTTATGGAAATGTAGGAAATGTCACAGTCAAGGAAGAAGTGTAGAAAGTAGTAGGAGAGCTTGTTGGTCTTGCAATTGGTGTAACAATAATTGCTTGACAAACCTATTGGAAAGGTAATGCAGGCTAGACTGGGGCTACTAAACACATATCAAAAGTTGGCTTTAACATGGGCTATTTTTTTCTTGTTGCACCTTGTGCTATGTTGTCAATCCATTTCAACTCTAAGATTTTCATTGATAAATATCAAATGTGCATGCCTCTTAGTCAAGTCTCATGTCTCAAGTTCCCTAGTTCCTGATCTTACAAGTTGCAACCAACAAGAAAATATCTTAATCTTTCAAAAGCTATTAGAGCCACATATTCCTTTTGGTTTCCCTTTAGAAATATTGATCGAAAGAAACATTTCAGGGAATAATCTGGGAGAACAACTGGAGCTCAAAGACAAAAGCTAGTAGAGAAGTTTAATGATCCATTAAATACAAAGACTGACTCGATAACTTTTCTCATGTCATCCATGTTTTTGTCAAAATAGAAGCTATGAAATAAGGTATAGGTAGTTGTCTAATCGTAAGAGACAAATAATTAAAGTAGGACTAAACATTGGAGGTGAATGGGTAAATTTTTGAGTAATTTGATGTCGTATCAAAGGCATAACTTCATTCAAATAGATTTGAGAATGTTTCATTGTCCATGCCAAATGGAGTTGAATACAATACACTTTAGCACACATGGTAAGGTTGCAGGATTTATATGGATAAAGATTAAACCAAAGCACTTGGAGGTGAGAAAGGCATTGGGAGAAGCTTATCAAGTTCTTAGTGATCCAACACAAAGAGTTGCATATGATATAAATGGAAAAGTAGGCATATCAAAGGAAGCCATATTAGATCCAACAATAGTCTTTTCCATGTTGTTTGGAAGTGAGTTGTTTGAGAATTACATAGGTCAACTTGCAATGGCTTCGTTGACTTCATCTGAAATGTTGATTAAAGGAAAATAAGTGGATATAAGGAAATTGCAAGAAAAGCTAAAGTTTGTCTGAAAGGAAAGAGAAAAAAAACTTGCTCATATATTGAAGGAATTTCTTAGCTAGTACCTAAAAGGTGATAGAGAGGGCTTTATGCGGCATGCTGAATGTGAAGCTCAATGAATTTCCAAAAAAACTTTTGGAGTTGATATTTTGCACACGATTGGATATATATGTGTTAGACAAGCATCTAAAGGACTCTAATCACTAAGCTTGAAGGCTTGTACTTATGCTCCATTTAATGTCTCTAGTTCATTACAGGATGAGATGCAACTTGAAGAGATCATCACAGTTACAAATTGAGGATGATAATCTACTCGTAGTTGCTATAATTTATGAGGATGTTCATGGCCCAATCCTCAAGGATTTTTCTTTGTCCTTCAATAAATCAAGTGTTCAAGATGAAGGGAATACCTATATTCGATATATAGTGAAAGGTTTTTTGAGAAGCATCTGGATTTTGTTGTGAAGATTAGCCTTTGAAGGGAGCAACAAGGGCTATAACAATGGAGAATTCAAGATGGGAACTCGATAAATTACAACCATCTTCATAAACACATCAAGTGTCTATTTGCAATCAAGATCAATAAACTCTAGAGTGAAATTTTCAAATTCTTAGCAGCTTATATCTATGGCACGATTGTGCAATTTTTCCATTATTGAGACAACATTGTAGTATGTCACTATGATGAAAGACAAATCACACAAACACTAAATCCTTTGGGATTCATGAAGATTTTCTCATGTCTGTGGAATGGAAAGATTTCTCAAATGTAAAAAAATAAATCCTGATAAGTGATATGAGCCCACGGGAAATGGAAAAAGCTTCAGAATTTGAGGAGTCATTCACTGGAAAGAAGATTTTAGTTCTTTGTAAAAAAAAAAAAAAGAAACAAAGAAGGACGATTCAAATGAACATGTAGATGAGATCAATGCAACCCAACAGATGCAACTTGCAAACATATATAAAGGTGAAGCAAACAAGATATTGCAAGTCAAATGAAGGAATTCTTGGAACAATTGATGCAAGTATCGATATATTTCCTAGAGCAGTATGTAAAATTTTTCTTTTAACATCACATGATGTCCCATAAGAAAACTATACCTTGTACATGGGGTAAATCTTGTGATAGTCTAAGCAAAAGTTGAGTTTGAGAGTGTTTTACTTACCTCTCAAGAATATATTAAATATGATGGGGTCCATTGAAATATTCTAAGAAGGAAAAGGAAACATTTTGGAATTAGAAAAATCAAGATCAGTTATAAAATTGAAAAGGCAAGCAAGAAGTCAGAAAATTCTTTGTAAATAAAGCTGATTTGGGATATCAAGAAACAATTACATAGGAAAAGAAGGGAAAGTTGGAAAGTTTTGGTAACTTCTAGAAATCATTATTTACAGTGGGGAAAAATTATTCAACCATATATTTTCATGAGGTCTATAGGCTACTCTTGCACTTTTAGGGTTTTTCACCTAAAAGGAGAAAGATAAACCCTCCAAATCAATGTGGTTCACTCAATCTAATGTATGTGTGATGTGATTAAGGCTAAATGATATGATCTAAATGCAACTAAGCAATGTAATTGACTGATTATGAATGTAAAACCTAAGAAATATGCAATGTTTGAAAACACAATGATGTTTGCAAAAAGCTTAAAAGGATGAATGAAAATGCAAATTAAACCAAACAAAAAGTTGTTTTTCAAAATATATGCACCTGTAAAGCTGAAGCTGACTGGAAAGCAATTTGGAAATTTGAAAAATTTGACTTTTGAGTTGACTAGGACTCATTTTCCACCCTAGGTGAATCAGTCCCAGGTTAGGGTTTTTCTGCCTAGAAACTGATTTCTTCAAACTGGGTGTCTGGATCTGCATTTGACTCAAAATTTCACCTCATGAGGGACTTATTCACCATGCATGGTGAATCATTCCACTTTCAAATTTCTATAATTTCAAGTCTATTTTCTGCATCTTGACACCTGTACAACACTTTCTGATGGAAACCTAAATGGGGATCTCAAAAAATTCCTACAAAATAGCTTAAAATTGTTTGTCTAATGGGGGTTTTGCCTTGGTAAAACCCCTAGTTGGGTAATAAAGCCTTAAATGGATAAAAATATACATAAAACCCTAGCCTTAGGTGTATTAAAGACTAGGAAAGTCTGAAGCATGGTGAAACCCTATTCTATTTGTGCTAGAATAAGATGTGCAAATGTAATTTAAATGATGCAAGACTTCAACCCTAGAAATCCTACAACACATAAAAAATGGAGGTAAATTTTATGTAAATAGAATGTAAATAAAATGCAAACCTTAATCTAAAGATAGAGAAGAATTGGAAGATTGAATCACTTTGAAAACAAGTCTTTAGGTGTGATTTGATGGCTAGTTGCATCTCCTCAACCTAGATTTCTCCATGATTCACCATAGGAATCCATTATCAACTCCTTGCAATGTTAAACCTTGATGAAAAAAGTGAGCTTCAAGACCTGCAAAAACCCTAGTTTTCTGCCCTAAAACTTCAACTTCAAGCTAATGGAACTTGTTGTAGAAGACTTGACTTTAGAATTTGCTTTTGTGAAATGAATAAGAAATGTGAAAAAATGACTTAAAATGAGTATTTATAAGCATCAACACCTAATTTTCCTATTATTTAGACCTAATAGGCTGACATTCACTGAAAAATTAAGTTGAATTAATTGAATTCCCGCTCAAAATTGAAACTTCACTCAAAGGGGACTCATTTGCCACCCTTGGAAAATGGGTCCCACCAGAGGGGACTCATTCACCCAAGGTGGCGAATGGGTCCCACTAGTGGTTTTTTGGGATATGGATGAATTGAATGCTATTTGTCAGGATTTAAGTGATTTCTCAAGTGAAACGAGCCTCTAGATAAAAAATAATGGATTTTAGGGGCCTATAAATTCTGTTTTGAAGGATAAATATGCATAGGTACTCAAAACTAAGTCTAATTAGGCATGAAATTGTCTCTTTTCTCAAGAGTGTCTAATTTTTCATGCCACATTTTCACTTCACTTCACCCATATGACTCTACACATGTAATAAAGGACTTAAATGCACTTTATTTGTTAAAAGCATATTCTCAATGAAAAAGGAGAAGGAGAACTAAGTTCTGCAGAGGTGGTTATTTGAAAAACTATTATCCCCAGTCACACATCTCATATTGTCCAAAAATCCTTTTATCTAACTCCTATGAATCCAATTCGAGGGTAGATGTATGCCCCCCCTTGATTCCACTTTCTTTATAGAGGTAGAATCAAGGTAGCAATCTAGCCACATTGAATAAAGAATATCATATCATAGGAAATTTTTAAGTACCATGCCACATAACGATAGATGATTAATGATGTCGAGTGTGAAATGACGATTCCAATACATCAGACGATATCAAAAAAGGATTTCCCTAGCTCTCATTATGATGTTTGGAGAAAAGATTCTTTAGTAACTCTTAAGAAAAAATAACCCTAATTTAATGCAGAAGACTAAAAGTGATGAAAATAGGTTAAAAGAATTAGAAGAGAGTAATTTTTCACTTACTATTGCATTTTACTTTCTTGTAGCTTGAGAGTGACGAGTGAGACGAGAAGATGCAGAGTAGACAGGATTACACACCTTTGTGATTGGATGAGCTTCGAGAGCAGGTGGCACGCAGTGAGCTGTATTATGAGGTGAGTCGATTTTGCAACTTTTTCCTTGTGATTTTGTAATAATTTAATGATTTTTAATACATTGATAGGTTAATTTAGGATCTTGGATTTTTTTTTGCAAAGTGTCCCCTTTTTTCGAAAAGTGTCTCGTTTCTTCACAAAGTGTCCCATTTCTCCGCAAAGTGTCCCATTTCTTCGCAAAGTTTCCCATTTCTTTCCGAAGTGTCCTAAAAGGGTTCTAAAGTGTTTAGGGCCATTATAAAAGCACACTAGATTTACTTTAGCACACTTTAATGATGAAATATGTGAAAATTTAAAAAAAATGATGAATTTTTAGAGCAATTTGTGATGATTTGGATAGGTCCCTGTTCAGTCATGGCAACAACTAGGGGGAAGACAAATTAGTTTTTTGTTAGATTTATCACCAACACTATTAGCAGTGGAGACAAATCATTTACAAGCAGTAGGTATCTATTGGGAATATTTGATGCCACCCATGAGATACCATGATGCCATGATCATGGCCCTAAATGAGCATTGGGATGCCAATACTTGTAAGTTTCATCTTCCTACTAGGGAGATGACCATCACTCTCGAGGATGTACACCATATTCTTTGAGTTCCTATTTGGGGAGAATGAGTATATTTCTGAAGGGATCAGTCATTCCACAAGAAGAAGGTGGACATGTAGTACTTCTTGGATGGAACTGTTCATGATGAGCGCATGAGAGTGTGAATCAAGCTTCCCATGCTTCTATATTCACGAGCTATTGTTGTTAGATGGATTATGGTGCATATAGTGGATCTTGTTCTCAATCTTGATGGACGAGCGACACACTTAGATGGAGGATTGGTACACTTAATTTGAGGTATGCATGAGCATAGGATAGTCTATGCATGGGGTTATTGCATCCTATCACACTTATATTATGATATTGGAAGATTTGTGTTTTGAGAGATCAACAATATGGTGCACTGCACGCTTCTGCAGGTGTGGTGCCTCAAGCATATTACATGCACCAGGCCTATCGGGTTCCCGTATGCTATAGTTGTAGGATATCCATGAGCATTCGGCTATCCTCTACGATGCTTTGGAAATACATATATTTACATTTTTGGAGGGTGAGATTTGACCGGTGTTGGAAATAGGATGCCATTTAATTGCAAATCCTAAACATTAATTATTTCATGTATCTCCTAAGTTCTTGGAATGTGTTCAACAACACTAAGATTAGGATGAGATTAATTATTTGGATGAAATAAATCATGAAATTGACATTTCAGTAGTTATTCCTGTCAATAGGGAACATGTGGAGACACATGGTAAGGTGACGCACCTTAAGCTCCTAACTATCTCGCAGTAAGATAACACTGAAAGTACAATGATCCTAGAGTTAGATTTGACAAGTTTGCATGCATGAATTTTAGTTTAGTTCAGTTTAGTTCAGTTTAGTTATGGTTCAATTATCTTCAGTTGCATGCATGTTGGTTATTTTGAGTTGCATGTAGTTAGCTTCAATTAACTTGAAATGCATGGCTAATAACTTGAGTTGTATGGCGTGAGCAATCGTGGATCTTCACCTCTAGTTAGAACAGGGATGACCATCTTTGCATGAATGGTAAGTTATAAATGTTTCAAGCTAACAAGAAATCACTTTGGAGAAACTTGGGTGCCCAAGTGCTTTGGATTTTACCTCTTTGCATGTTGAGATATCAAGGCCTCCGCTTAAGTAGATTACTTATATCTATCAAACTTTGAGGAAGAGCTTTGGAATTATCAACGCATGAAGGCTGAGTTGTGAATTTAGATTGAATTAAATGGACGAAGCAATGTTTTAGCATTTTTCTTGATGGAATAACCCTATTTGCATGAGATAGGAATACCTTTTAGGGATAGGGCTTGTGCATTGTAATTGTAACTCATGTTGAGTTTACAAAGCTGAGAAAAGCCTATTTATCTCAAGCAAGTTGAATAGAGTTATGAGAATTTTCATAATTGTTATTTGCAGGTGTGAAGAAGATTGGTAAAGATAGAAGAAGCATTCTCAAGCAAGAATTGGAGCTATTGTATTTCAGAGATTGAATAATAGAATAATTCTTGGTGGATTTTTTTCCCGAAAGGGTTTCTCCATGTTATATCTTGTGTAATCTTTCTAATATTCTGTCTAGTTGTTCTATCAACTTCCGTGTACATTCTACAATAGTAAAATGGATTAATCAAGATAATCACCCATAAAGAATATATGTAACAAAGAAAAAGCTTACTTAGATCAGTAATATTAAAGTTTTATAGAGTATTAAGCTAAGAAAACACCTCATTTTTCAACAACTGGCTGGAGGAGGACAAGATCTTATGGAGACCATATCTACTCACTCTACAGTGGCCCAATCTCACATGAAAAATGAGGAGGATGTAGATGGAAAAGTTTCTAGTTGGGAGGCATGACTATGTTGTATGACCTTTCTATTAGGGTGAGTCATGTGATTGTTTGGGCAGGTGTAGACACCACCAAGGGAATGCGCCTTCATTAGGAGATTAGTGTGGAGTGCCTGGAGGCCAAGTGATACTTTTCGGCTCATTGTAGATCATGTTCATGAGAGTGACGCCAATGCTTCAGATCACAATCAGCCACCAATCGTTGATACTAATGATTTTGGTAACACAGATGAGCATGAGGAGTGGTAATCAGTGACATGACCAGCTCTTGTGTTTCCCATGGATGCCCCTATAGGTGATGCAAGACCAACACTAGATGAGGGAGATGAGCCAAAGGATAGGGCTGAGGATGTATGATATAGGCCAACAAATATATTTACTGATGTTATTAATGATAAGTATGAGTCAAAGGCTGATCCTAACTATGAGGACTAGGATGGAGAGGAGGATGAGTGATATGAGGATTATGAGGAGGATGAGTATTGTGAGGAGGAGCCACCCCTGAATGAGGGTGATGAGGTAGCGACTAAGATAGGTATGAGCATGGAGAGTCCTCACACACTTACATGACTAGATCATGTGTAGAGCTACGACAGACATCAACACCTAGAGTCAGAGAGAGGCGAGCACGTTCTCCATGCCCCCTAGAGAGGATGAAGTTGATAGTCCTCATTCGTCTGGAGACATAGGTGATGATGTTTTTTGATTTTACATATGTACTTTAGTATTTTATGTTTTTTATATAGATATATATTATGATGATGCATAGTGATTGTGTACCTTTTCTATCTTGCAGGAGTGACGAGAGACTAGCGAGAGTTCTATCGTCAGGCTGTCATGGAGATAGTGCCTGCATCCATCAATGAGGAGGAGATGGATCCTCACTACATGACCCCACCAATCGTGGATGAGGAGCTAGTCGCTCAGACCTTTTGTGAGGTTATGGGTAGTGTACGAGACCATGAGGAGACAACTCCGTCAAGCTGAGAGTGTTAGATAGTAATCATAGACCTCAACAGAGGTGGACAGACTACATGCAAAGCTAGCATAGGTACGAGCATAGAGGGATCAGATGGCAGAGGAGCATCTTGTGGCTGTTGGTCGAGTACAGGGTCTATAGTATGCACTTAGACTCAATAGTTCGCTATCATGATCACACATGACCATCTCACGATATCTAGGGACCGTATACCGAGTGCCAGAGCCCGAGGGGTCTAGCTCTCACTAACCTTGGTGATTTTGTATATGATACTAAGATGTATATAATTTTTTTTCATATATATATATACATGTGCATTTTATGTTTTTTAGAATTTTTCTTAATGTTTTTGGATGTTAAATATCAATGTGATTAATTAAATAACTCATGGTAAAAGTATTTAAATAATGTCTGCATGATTTAACATGATTGATGTGATATAATGTAAAACATATTTCAGTTTCACTGTAGATATAACATTGTAGATTAGAGAATATGTTAAATTAAATACACCTATAACTCATATAAGGATCTAACTTAACATAACACAGGGGTGAATAGTATGAATCCTAAAGTAATTATAAAACAAACTTAAATAATTACCTTAGTGTTCAAGACAAACACAAGATTAGTTTTCAAGAATGAAGCAATGTGAAAATTATGTAGAATGACATTAAATAAATTTAGACAACACTGCTTTAACAATCATACTATTCAAAGAAATTAGAGGTAATACTGACGTAGATGCATGACATTAATAGGTTTCTTAAGGGGTGTTCCATTAAGCTCCGTTAAGACATAAGCACCAGACCCATAACTGGTATCAACTATGTAAGGTCCTAACCAATTAGGGCTGAATTTATCTTTAACTTCATTTTCAGCATTAGTATTACGTTTATAGGAATGACATGTGTATTGTGTTTTCGTTGTAATTGTTTGATTTAAGCTTGGAGATGCTTAAGAGTGTGAATGCACTTTTCATCGAGCATCTCAAGTTGGTGCAATCGTTGCTCTTTATAAGTGGCATCGTCAATAAGGTCTTGAAGAGCAATTCAAAACATAGGAATTTATAACTCCAAGGGCATGTTTGCATCAGTGTCATAAACAAGGTTATAAGATGTAGTCCTCATAGATAATCTAACACTCATTCAATAAGCCCAAATCGCATAATGTAATTACGTGTGCCAGTCCTTATGATGTTTGCTAATAGTTTTCTTTAGGATTTTTTCTAGAATCTTATTAGTACTTTTAGCTTGTCTGTTAGATTGCGGATAATATGGCATGGAAAATTGATGTTGAATGTTTCAAGAAAATTCTTGACTTCGTTATTCTTAAATGGGGTTCCATTGTCTGAAACGATTACAGAAGGAAATCCAAAGTGAGCAATTATGTGTTCCAATATGAAACAACAAATTACTTTAGCATTTGTAGATCTAAGAGGAATAACTTCTACCCATTTCATGAAATAGTCTGTTGCGGTTATGATAAACGTATGTTCGGCGGAAGAGGGAGGTGAAATTTTTCTAATAAGATCCAATCCCCATATTGAAAATGGCCAAATGGGAATTTGGGCATGAAGCTTAGAATTAGGAGCATGGATCAAATTGCTATGTTCTTGAGATTTGTGACATCGTTTAATGTAAGTGAAGCATTCTTTCTCCATATGTCTCCAATAATATCCCATACAGATGAGTTTTTTCACTAACGACCATCCTCCAAAATGACCTCCATAG